>QODF01000261.1:47496-102511 GCA_024372805.1 Oostethus manadensis | reverse complement strand
ATATATATATATTATATATATAATATATATATATATTTGATAAATACATTTTTAAAAACCGTGATCAAGTGAGGGAGTGATGCGTAATGTAGTGAGGGACAATAAATAGAAACATGAGGTTGATATAGGAGGTACCTGTGTTGGAGGTAAAAGCAGTTTTCGGGGGTTCTCTTCTGACATAATCCAGAGGAAGAGGCTCGTTCATTTTCTGAAGAAGAATCACTTCTGTGTTATCTTCTAAAATGCTTGACCTACCACACAGGTGAGGGAAATACACACACGGTGACGTTGAAACGACTGAGCACACGTGGGTGAATTATTTGCATTTCATAGATACTCACAGGTCAGCCATCTCACTTTCATCTGCTTGTGGAAAGAAATTTTGTCCGTCGGTCAGAATGTGTTTGATCAGGTCCTCGTCTGTGAGGAAGAACAATTCAGTTTCAAATGGAGAACATAACATGTCCAAAAACACTCCCGGAATTGTATCTGTTTTTTCAATGAGCGATCATCAATTACTCCTCATCAGTGGACACCTTTACCAAAGCAAGCTCGTTTTACCTGAGCAGTAAGGAGACAAAGGCAATGGTCACGTGTACAACACATTTTTCTCTACCCTGTGCAGAAAAAAGGATCTGATCAATGAAATGCATTTGCAGGTTGCCATTTTCCTGCCAAAGAAATGCGTGGCGCTAGGAATCCCAACTGTAAGGCCATCCATAGCCTAACGTGTTAAAAGTCATTTTGTATATATAAGTGCTGGTGGTAAATTGAAGGTGTGAGCATACAAGGGGATTGATGAGCACTGATGGATAGCAATCATCCTACATATTTTTAATTCCAGTCTCACTTTATTTGTCCACTAATGATGGCTATGGTTTAAATCTGCATATCAGAATCAGCTTTATTCGCCATATGTGTTGCCACACTAGGAATTTGACTCCGGTCGATATCACTCTCTGTTACAATAATAATAATAAGTGTACATGGTGGGGAACAGGAGAATAGTACTCTACGTATTTACATGGGGTGTATATAATTAGGATTATAAACATGTTATATTGAATAATTATGGTATTTACAATGTTGCAGGTTACAATACAATTTACAGTGTAATGTCCAAAGAGCAAGTAGTGCAAATGATCATGAGTGCAAAAAATAGCGATACAAGTTCACAGCGTTAACATCCAAAGTAAGGAACATAGGATGTAGTGCAAATGCTCATGGGTACAAAATGGCAGGGGGGGTGTTAGGAGTTTAATAGTTTGACAGCCAGGGGGAAGAAACTGTTACTGAGCCTGGTTGTTTTGGGCGGGCAGTGCTCTGTATCGCCTACCCGTGGGGAGGATTTGCTGCCCTCTTCTTGGCTCTGGACCTGTGCAGTTCCTCTAAGGAGGGCAGGCTGGCGTCAATGATTTTCTCTGTGGACCTGATTGTCCGTTGCAGTCTGCTCTTGCCCAGTTTGGTAGCGGAGCGAAACCAAACTGTTATGGAGGAGCAGAGAACAGACAGTACTATGGCTTTGTAGAAGGTTGTTAGCAGTTCCTTAGGCAGGTTGAACTTCTTGAGCAGTCTCCAAAAGTACATCCTTTGCTGTGCCTTCTTCCGGATCGTGTCTATGTGAAGGGACCACTTCAGGTCCAGGTTGGAGCCCAGGAACTTGAAGGAGTCCACAGTAGACACAGTGTTGTTGAGGATTGTGAGGGGGTCCACTATCATTTCCACAGTTTTAAGCGGGTTTACTGTAGTTCCAGGTTATTGTGACCCACCAGGATAGCAGGTGATCCACCTCGATTCTATAAGCAGTTTCATCACAGTCACTGATGAGGCCAATGACAGTGGTGTCATCTGCAAACTTCAGCAGTTTCACAGCTGGGTCGCCTGGAGTGCAGTCGTTTGTGTACAGGGAGAAAAGCAGAGGGGACAGGACACACCCCTGGGGGGCACCAATGCTGATGGCCCGGGAGCTGGATATGGTGCTCCCCAGCCTCACCTGCTGCCTCCTGTCAGTCAGGAAGCTGTTGCTCCACTGACAGATGAAGGGGGACACAGTGAGTTGGGTGAGCTTTTGAAGGAGGATGTCCCGGACTATGGTGTTGAAAAATATTTACATAATAAATAACATTTCTTTCAGTTACTTTCACCACTGATAATACATAACTAAAGTGTACGAACAGGATCCTGGCATATATCCCTGCGGAGTCGAGGTGCTTTAGGATGTAGCCCCATGAGCACCGCATCCTCAACACACCTGTTTGGTTGGTGGGCAAACTGCAGGGGATCCAGCAGTGGGCCTGTGATGCCTTTCAGGTGCACCAGGTGCAATATTCATTTATTACCAAATTAAAGTGGAAAGCTTAACAATCACGACAAAGCAGTATCCGAGCTACAAAAATACACACGGCCAATAGCAATGCCTCATTTTCGTGTGAATCCCCACTCACAGTCACAGGTTTTCCCCGCTGCACCATGGAGGGATTGGAACACCGATGTAAGTGAAACGTTTTAGATTAAACACTCTTTATGCACAAAATAATCATCAAACATATTTTTTTACAGTATATGATGCACGACATTGTGTGCTATCTCCGTTCTGCTCCGTTTTCCCTGCACAGGGAGGCGTTCATGCGCACGGGTAACAGTGTGTTAGGCGCTAATTATTTTTCTTAATGTTTATTCACGTACTTCCGTCACAATTGGCGTACCTCTGGGGGTGCAACCTAGGTCATAGTGGTTAGCACATATGCCTCACTGTCAGGAGATCTGATTTGGAATCTCTCACATTCCAAAAACATACAAGCAAGGATAAATGGACTCTGTCCACACGGTGACGTTTTCAGGTCAAAACAAGCAAAGGCAAAGTATCTCATTGTTTCCGTGTTTTTCATCCACACGGCGTTCTAGGTGCCCTGAAACAGTATTTTTTACACAGCCATAATGGGAAAATACCGGTTTGTTTTTGCCGTGTAGACAAGCAACCCGCTGCTTTCTGAAAACGATGACATCACCGCCCCATAACTCACTCTCATGTGACCGGAAGTGACAAGCCGACAAAATATCGGAACACTCGGATGAGCCTAAATCATCCCAGTCTACATTCTCCTGATATTTTTTGTCTTATCCTCCAAAATGACTCGCAGAAAGAATTCCAATTGCACTAGACAAGCCTTGGCAAGCGGAAGACATCGGACTTTATGCCTTTCTTCTTCTTATATAGAAGACTGAACAGAAGGGTCTGTCTGTTCACAATATTTTTCAACCTGCCAAAAAAAAAACGTGTCCATATGTGTCAGCTTGGACAGGCTCCAGTGCAGACATGATAGATGATGGCCAAACAAAGGCAGCTTTCAATGGTACATCACATTATAGGCCGACATCAGCTACTTGTACATCAGCTGTGCTTACCCGAGGCAGTAAAATGTTTGTTCCGTTGGTCATCATCATCGCCAGGATTAAAGGTCATGTCCACACCAAGATGCCTGCTCCCTTGGCCCCTCTTCAGTCTGGGAAGAACTGCCCCGTGCCCCGCCCCTCCTGTCCCAGACGCATGACCCGACAGCTCTGGCCAATCCCTGTCGTCTGTCTCCTCCTCGGCGACACCCCAACTCTCCACACTAAAATACACAAAATGAGGGTCTTGAATGTTCTTAGATAGCAAAGATTGACTGACAGCTGTGAACAGCAAAGAAACCCAGGAATGTTCCAAAACAAGTGAATGACGGACCTTTTGGTGGAAGGAGTTGACAAATCCACATTGGTTTCCTCTGAGTTGCTCTAGGAGAAACACACAGGATGGTGGGATGGACCATGAGGAACGGATATGAGCTTATGAGGTGCTTGTTAATTCATTGCTTTAGCACGAAAATGATTAAATATATAATCATACTGTATTTATGAAAGGTTGACCTCATGCTATTCTGCCCCTTGAGTCTTACCTCGCCGTCAAAGTAGAGGAAAGAACTTCCAGCCATTGAGTTATCCAGGAAGTCATCAATCTCCAGCGACTCCTGGTCTCCTTGTGGAGGCACCTGCTCCACCGACACGCACTGAATGTTTGCAAAACGTAAAAGGGTTCCATATGTGTGAGACACACAGTTTTACACACTTTTATTCTCAGGCGGGTTTTGGAGTCACAACCTTGCTGCGGCTCATTCTGAAGAAGGTGAAGACCAAGAGGTACAGAGGGTAGGCGATCAGACAGGTCACCACGCCTGCTGCTACAGTCTCGCCATTCAGTGAAGACAACTCTGACACGGCCCGCAGGCTGCAACATGGCACATGAAAAAAGGTTTATATATTACTAGATAATTGCATACATATTATTATTATATTATATATGTACTATATACAGACATTATAATGTATATATATATATAAAACAGTAATGTATTCACAATGTATAAGGAGACAATACAGAAACATAATGAATTATAACTGAATTCATCGAAAGTGTTTTAATACAGTGGTGCGAAAAAGCGTTTGCCCCTTTCCTCATTTCCTTTTTTTGTCCCACTTGCCTGCAATTGTTTCATACACACAACTGAACACAAAATGCAGTTTTTAAAGCAAACTTTTTTTTATTAAGTGAGAAAAAAATCCAACCCTGCATGGCCTTGCGTGAAAAAGTTACCCTAAACCTAATAAGTGGTTGGGTCACCCTTAGCAGCAACAACCGCAATCAAGCATTTGTGATAACTTCCAATTACTTTTTACAGCGCTGTACAGGATTTTTGGTCCACTTGTCTTTGCTAAATTGTTGTAATTCAGTCACATGAAGCGCCTTTGTAAACACACAGCATCTGAATAGGATTCAGGCCAGGACTTGGACTAGGCCACTCCAAAGTTTGGTTTCAGCCTGAGGTCCCAAACAGATGGCCGGACATTCTCCTTCAAGATTTTTTGGTAGAGAGCAGAATTCATCATTCCATTTAGGTGTGAAGGAGCACAACAGCCCCAGACCATCACACTACCACCACCAAATTTTACTGCTGGTATGATCTTCTTTCTCTGAAATGTAAAGTTACTTTACCACTAGATGGGACACAAACCCTCCAAAAAGTTCAACTTTTGTCTTGTCTGACAACAGAGTATTTTCCCTGAGATCTTGGGGATCATCAACATGGGAAAAAATTGGCAAAATTAAGAAGAGCCTTAATGATCTTTTGTTTAGCAGTGGTTTTTGGCTTGGAACTCTGCTATCCAGACGTTTTTTGTCACGAGTCATAAACACTGACCTTAACCTGGGCAATTGAGACCTGCAGTTGTCTTTTGTGACCTCTTGGATGAGTTGTCGTTGCATAATTTTGGTTGGCCGGACACTCATGGCAAAGTTCGCAATGTTTTCGCCATTTGTGGTAAATGACTCTCACTGTGGTTTGCTGGGGTCCCAAAGCTTTAAAAATGACTTTAGAACATTTTCCAGACTGATAGACCTCAATTCATCACAGCTAAGTTATTTTTTAACATTGGGAACAATCACTTTTTCACACAGGACCATGTAAGTTTGGATTTTTTCTCCCTTTATAATAAGAAGTTTCATTTAAAAAACACACTTTGCGTTCAGTTGTGTTGTCATTGACTAATAATTAAATTTGTCTGATGATCTGAAACATTTAATTGTGACAAACATGCAAAAAAAAAAACAGGAAGGGCAAACACTTTCACACCGCTGTATGGTTAATGGTATCTCACCCAAAATAGCAAATCTTTATTTACATGTTAGTGCATTGTTTTCAGGGTGTGACGCAACTGCAGAGTGAGGGAATAGCCCAAGACAAAGTTGTCTCTGTGAGACAATAAAGTTAGTTTTGAATCTTGAGTCCGGTGGATTAGTCGGGTGGGTGTTCAATCTGAATGGCTCAACATAAGAAATGGTGACAGAATGAGAAAGGTCATATCAAAACATGCACACACACCTGTATCTCTTGTCACGCACAATGCTGTGCCACAGAGTGTTGAAGACCAAAAAGAGCTGCAGTAACAACGCACAGCACGTGGCTCTCTGCAAGCGAGTGAAGGGGCTGCGAGGGGGCTTCTCCCACAGGGACAGCCACAGGTGACTCTCACACAGCGCCCTCTGCAGCTCACGCTGCAGGAGGCGAGGGAACTGCCGAAGCACTGCCTCTTCTAGAGAAACCCAATGCGGGGACAGCAATGAAGGTTTATGTGTGATAAATGGAAGTCGTCCTCTGAGCAACTGGCATTTTCACAAAAGCACCCTTCTTTATGTACAGTAGACATGGTCTACATTTCTTACCTGAGGCCTCCGCCTCCATTTCTACCCGACCATCAGTTCTCTCATTGTCTACTGACAGCCACTCCTCAATCAGGAAGTAGTAACTGTTTCCTGTCTGTAAGTCCTTGACCAGGACATACTGTAGCATCCATGCTGGGGACAGACCTGGAAGAGAGACACCAAAAGACATCCTTAAATATAAGACTCTCTTTTTTAACATGAGATGAGTCTGCCCTATGCCGTTACCCTTGTTGTCATGCCAAATGCGTATTTTCCACACACTGCCCAGGCTAGTGTCTGTAGCGATATGGAATATGTCAAGAGCATTGCGTGCAAAAGCTCCCCTGCTGTCCAGATGGCGGTGTCCGGTGCGGCCCTCGCGGCCATAGAGATTGATTCCCACATGAGCTGTTGTGCCTGACATTGTAATGAAATATAATCGGAATTTAACAAGGACTTTGATGTACTTCGTATTCCTCTATGCCGAATTTTACCTGCTCCACGACTCCAGCCGGTTTTGACCTGAATCTCATATTTAAAGAGTCCATCCGTGCCACACAAAGGAACCACACCAGCCCGGCGTAAGTCCAACTGATCCAACTTGTGCAGGATGGCGGCAGCAACAACGTAGCTGAGCAAGCCCAACACGCACACGAGCAGCACCACCAAGCTTGGAGGGCCGGATCGCTCCTGAGAGAGATGAACATAGTTAAGGTGTGCTGATCTTACTGGACATGGCTAAAGGTGAAGTTTGAAGCTTCTGGTACGGACCGGCACTGTAAAGCTGATTGCATTAGGCGGTACAAAGAGGCCCGCAGCAAAGGCAGTGAGGTGACGGGTGCGGCACACGGCTCTGCTGGCATTTGTTTCCGCCAGGGGCACCATGCCGTCTGTTCGCCACTGCTTTTCGCTCTCGCTGAAGTACTGGCACAGCGAGACAAACAGCCCCACCTCGAGATGAACGCCAGCAGGCTGTGAGGTGGGGTCGCAGGGCGTGCTGACGTTGATAAAGTAGTCCAGTGTGGTGTCATACAACCTGCAGAACACAACGTAAACATGAGCATTCCTTCTCAGCTTCGATCGTGCCAGTTCAAGGTCTTTAATGAGGGGGTTCCTACTCCGGCGACAGGAAGAAGGTGTACTTCTTGTGATCAAGGTCCCGGGTCATACTGAGTGAGATACGTTTTCTGTCGGTGCAGTTGAATTCATTTGGCTGCTGGTGGGAATGAAGGTAGGCCTCAATGTATGGCTCCTCATTGTCTTCAGTTCCCTTTGTCCCACCTCTGGCATCTGGACAAAGATATAGGTTTGGAAAAAACGTTCACTTTATTTAGCTGGCATGAATACAAAGAGAGCAGATTCCCAGTCCGTCAGCGTATAAGCATTTCAACAGGAAAATGCGATCGTCTGTACATGCAAATATATGCATACATGCATATATTTCATAATATGCACTTTAGATTCTGCTAGATGGAAATCGTCATCTTTTATTTTTGCTGTACTAAAAAATACTGTTGTGCCACATTTCACCCACTGGTTGACTGTCATCACTGTGGTTCATGCTACATCATTAGCTAGTCTTTCAATGACTCATGCCATGCCTTTCAACACCTTTGCTCTTGCACCCAGGTCCCAAAGCTGGTAGTGGGTATGTTGATTGGACAGGACGTATGTGAATAAATATTTCAAATTGCACGACTACATTAGCGCTCAACACACAGTGAAGTCATGCACCCGAACGCCTCATGGGAACAGCCTGCACAGCAAGTAGTACGGTACAGAAGAAAGAAGTTCTGTGCGCTTTGTATGAACAAATAAGTCCTTTTGATGATGATGTTGTGCTTTACCCTTAAAAACGTCATCTATATGCATTTTCTGAGCTGTATGAGCCTGATATTTGTTTCTTCACTGAATGCAAAGCATTTTTATGTTCTTTAACATTAATAGTGTCTTTCTTTGCAGCCCTTGAACGCACCATACAGTAGTAACATGTTTTCTCATCATTCATTTAGACCAGGGGTGTGCAAAGCGTGGTCTGGGTCATTTTTAATGGGGTGGTGGCATTGGGTAGAATTATAATTGAACCAAAAAAATGCAGCAAGTGGAAGAGAAAAGGCTAGCTGTTGACGCCGTTAATGAATAATAACACAATACTTTGTCTTTAATTGTACTGTATGTTTTGTAGGTGGAAAGTTTGGACACCCCTGCACCACACAATGAGTTTTACACACGCACATGTTCGGACTCACCTTCTAAAGAGGTGAAGTTGAGCTGCACAAATAGTCCAGCCTGCCGGTTGCTGTTCCCTGTAGTCACCCTGACGATGACAGACTCGCACTGGCTGATGTTTACAGCTCCGGCAGTGGGAACTCCTCCTGCACCAGAAGGATCTGTGCCCAGCTCTCCTCCGCTTCCGTTGTTGATGGCGACGGTGATGGCGAGATTGTCGTCCAGTCCAGAGATGGGAATCTGGGTGCCATTTTCGGTGCGGAACTCCATGGATGCCACTTCTGTGGAGACGGTGTAGTTGGCTACATAGTTGAAGGGGAAGGGGTTGGACTCCAACTGGAGGGAAAGACAGGATTCGTGTGAGGAAATGAGATGGAGAGGGCAACTTATGTAGAGGTGGGAGGTAAAAAATGTGGTCAAGAGGTGTTTCATGTTTACTGGTGTTACCTGGAAGAGTAACTGCATGACACTGTTTCCCGCGGCAGCTCTGCCCAGACTGATGTTGAATGCTCTGGGGATGGAGAAGCGCTGGCACTCTGAAAACAGACATGATGGCACAGCGAGCTTCTTCAGTAAGCGAGCCGAGGAAATGACTAATAGCTTCACACTGAGTAAATACCCCACCTGGGCTGCTGTTGCCATGGTAGCAGAGCAGACTCTGGGGGTCGGCCAGTTTTCCCGTGGCAGCAATTTCTGCTCCCCTCAGCACAAGCGGCTCTTCGTTGAGGACGCGGCAATGCATCAAGATCAGCATCAGCACCGAGGACAGGCTGTAGGCTTTGGCTGCCACTCGCAGTGGGTGTGGCTCCAAGGAGGTAGGGGAGGGGTCCAACAGAATACCTCCATGGTATGAACCAGAGGAGGACAACGGGGAGGTAGAGAAGAATGATGGGGAATCCACGTAGGCAGGTTGGACGTAAGATGCTGACTGGCTGACTTGATGGATCAGATCACCTTCGGTTTGGGAATGTTAGGGAAGAAGTGGAGATCATCACTTTTTTCAAGAAGTACTCAGTAATGTAAAATGTGTGTGTGTCAAATGGATGCCACATTGCGGTTTGAGCGTCGCGGCTTCACGGTTTTCGAACATGTTAATTAATGAATGAATATTTTTTATTTACTTACAAATGTATCAAAATTATAAATCTTTTTTTCAACCAGAAAATTGGATACATTAACTAAAATACAAATATAAACCAATAAGATGATTCAAATTGTGAATGTAGTGTTCAGCATTGGCCACTAGGTGTCAGTACTTGTTCAATGAGACAAGCACCGGACTTGAACAACAGGCAGTTATTCCATCCAGCCGTGCATTTTCTATGTCACTTATCCTTATAAGGGCCGCGGGGGTTGCTGGAGCCTATCCCAGCTGACTTTGGCCGAGAGGCGGGGTACACCCTGGACTGGTCGCCAGTCAGTCGCAGGGCAACAGGTTGTTATTGCAGCTTTAATTCATCTTACATAGGACACAATAATAATACCATAATACAACAACAAGCTAAAACTCTGAAACCCTGACGTCACATCCTGTCCGCCACCCATTCTGCTCCTCTACTAGCACCGGAACACATTCACTGCGACACACGAGAGCATACGTTTTATTCGTGTCTTAAACATCTTATTTTTTAATCATGATATCAACAACATCAGGTAAAATTAATGTAAAGGTGTCTGTATGGGTGTAGAAGGCTTTAATAATGTCATAAACCTACTTATTTGCTTCAAAAGAGCCCTCCAAGTTTTGTTTAATGAGTTAACATTTATGATTTATGATCTTAGCCAAAAGGAGCTAAAGTTTCATCCAGAGCAAACCATTTATGTGTTGCGTATTCAAGGTGAAAAATAGTATGATCCAATATTGGGCATGTAAAATTATATTAGTATTACAGAGATAATGTGCAAGTATTTCCACAGGCAAAAAATGGAATTTTGGATTAAATGTTCGGTACGCTGTTGCCAAATAAGTAGTTTTAGCAGCAATAAAACGTTACAATGTTGATAGATTACAAATGTTAATGTCATAACGTCATCCGTGTGGAGAATACATACCCAAAAAAATAGCAATTGATCTTTCAAATATAAAACAGAAAATATTTCCAAACAAAACCCACACCATTTGACTCACTCAATACCAATGACATAATTATATCTTTTTATAAACACGTTGTGAGACATTTTAATGCATGCACACACACACACACAGTTCAGTTCCAAATGTAAAAAATTGCAAATAGCTCACGGTTGTTAAAAAAAATTGTTATTTTGATGTAAAACAACCCTTTTTGTGTTGTTTATGTTGAGGTATAATTGTTTAAAGAGTTGAGCTGTCACAAAAGCAAAAATATTTGTGTCAGAGTGAAAGTTATGCTTGAAATGGATCTTTTCACCAAAAAATGGTTTTCTCCCTTTTTTGGTAAACAATAGTTTGCTGAAGCTTACTGAAGTTCAACTGCTCATTACTGAAGAACAGAAAAAGGTATATATGTTACAATAATAATAATAACAAGAAGATATTTTATTTATAAAGCGCCTTTATTGATACTCAAAGACGCTATATATATATTTAAAATAAATTATTACATTAAATGATGAATTATACTGTATATTGTTTTATTATATAGAAAGTAAAATGAAAAGTGATGTATGTGATTTAAAGATTTGTCTTTACTTACATAACTTTTTGTTAATATTGGGTGTCAACATGTTACTTTTGCTCTATTGTGACCATTTATGCTGTTTTTAAAAATTGTATTTTATTTATGCAGTGATGCATTTACAAATGAGCCACGGCCTGCGGATGGCCCCCGAGCCGCTCTTTGACCACCTCTATTTTTGCGGATCTTTGTCCCTTTGGCTCGCGGCTGCATTGCAGCATAACTTGGCTCGTTCCGGGTGAGCGTGCACGTCTATGGCGTTATATTTTGAGAAAAAAACGGAAAGATGTGCCTGTGCAGTAAATGTTACCCATGATGTTCAGGATGTTGTCAGCTATCTCAGTCGGAGTAACCGTTCCCTGCTTGGTGTCATTTTGTAGAATCTGTAACATGGACTCAAGTTTGTTGAGAGTGCTGTTCTGACACTCTTCACAGATGAACTCCCGACTCACTGCCTAAAAACACACACGCGGCAAACAAATAATGACCTTCTTTTCCACAATTCCTCATTTTTGTATCCCTGCACTCTCCAAGCTCAGCCATCCTACTCACCGTGCACTGTGCTAGCGCAGCAGAGGTTTGCTGAATGTCACTGACAGAGTTCAGGTCCAGTGAAGTCAGAGCCCTGGTGATGTTGCTGCGGACTCGTACTCGGTAGCCGCGCTCGTCAAAGGACACCCGAGTGGACTCCCTGCTCTGCTCGTACTGTAACACACATCAGAAATGGCTATTGTTACACAGGGATATGCATTCACTCGCCCTAAATACTGCATGAGCTGTATTTCTGCAAATATGTCTCTGTCAAATCATTTTTTAATAAATGATAAATCTTTGAAAATTCCCATATTTTTGGCCGACATCTCAGCTGCTGCTTGTGCAATCACTGGCCGCTTGCACATCATCATCGCTGATCACCATTATTATAGCACCACCACTCATTGATCATGATGTCTCTGAGTGAGCGTACGTATTTGTTTATTATGTCGTAACTTTATTTGGAGCGGTCTACTCAATCACAAAATCATTGCGAGCCGGCTGATAAACATACAGTTATCAATAAGTACATTCATTTATCGTGTTATTTTATAGATTATAAGTTATGCAACTCTTTACGGCCAAATGTTGTATAGAAAGACCATTTTTTCATTCAATACTTTGCTGCGGCGGGCCCTTCATTTGCCTTTGCTTTTGGTCGTCAGCTTGAGCCATCCGATAAATGCAATGAGAAAAAGCAAACGGAAAGGAGAAAACAGGAAAATTAATGACAAAATGGAAAAAGCAAGGACTGAATGAAAATGAAAAAATGAAAAAAGACTATGACTACATTTATTTATATTTGTATTATTGATTCTCTTTATAAGGCTCCAGCATACTCCTGGATGAATGGATGGATTGTCTTTATTGTTACATGTATTTATGTATTTACATGTATTTATTACATGTATTTCCTTTTCATTTTCCATAGAAAACACGGCCAAAACAACAGGGGGCCTGGGAGTTTGCAAGCATTTTTATAATAAAAAAAGCAAACCCAAAGTTGCTCTTAATAGGCAAATCTGGCAACAATGCGCTGCAAGTTCTGCTGTCGATACCCACAACATTTATCAGTAATACAGTGAAAATGAGATACTCAAATTAATATTTAAGTCAATTTGCGCTACTAAAATTTTAGGTTGGTGCCATTGTGCTCCAAGTAAAAAAAAACTTGGTTTATGTGATTCAGAGTGTGTTTTCTAAAAAAAAAAGGGCACAAAAGTTGCAGAAGACAAGTTGATGGCTATGTGGGGTGACGGTGAGTTAGAAAGTTGTGTGCTTATAAAATGTGCCTCCTGAGCTTCACAGCTGCTGTCCTTGTCCTTTTGTTGCACTTGCACTCATTAAAGCCTTGTTTACACATACGGTATTTACAATCCAAAGGCCAAACTTCGAAATACTTCCAGATTGCAGACATACTGAGGTAGTTTGCTGTTGTGTTGTGTGTATCATTATCAGTTTCAGAAAAAAACCATGATCAGAAAAAAAACGATATGAACTGATATCTCATTTTTGCCATCAAAACCTCCCTACTTTATAATGTACAGCCCTCGTCTGGTCAGTGTATGTTATTAAGTGATGACCTGTATAGATGCATGCATGCAATGTTTCGTGTTGAGGCCTTACCTCGTTTAGGACAGTGATGAGAGCCAAGCAAAGCTCCCTGACTTGTTGAGAGTCTCCATGCTCCAGAAGCTGTTTGAGTTTGCTGTCAGTCAGCTCTGCCAGCCAGTGGGGAAGACTTGTGTACTCAGATGGTGGATCTGGCATCCCCACCTCAATGGATCTGTGCACAAGGTATAGGATAACGATGTTTTCTGCACTAGCCATATTTACTGATGGTCATATAAATATGATTATCCGGTTAGCTACGACCTCCAGGAAATAAAATAATTACTTGTTGAGGGCAGTGATTGCTGCTCCCTGAAGGTCCTCGACTGTGATGGACACGGCAACGCGGTGTCGGGCCGAGCTGAAGCCTGGCGGAAGAAAGGCTGAATGCTCTGGACTGCTGCCTTTGTACACACAGAACTCTTCACAGTAGTCTTCTCTGCAGCGTGTCACTAACAAACTGTAGAGTAAAGGTGTCTCTGAGATGCCCCGATCGCTGTAACCTGCAGAAAAATTGACAAAAATATAAGAAACTTTTAATAGAAACAACTTTGTTTATGTAAAGGCAAGTTTTTCTGCAACCAAACGGTCAATTTCCTACCTGAGCAGTTGAAGTGCACTCTGTCCAGCAGTGTCCGAATCCTCCAACCGCTATTTTCATCTCCATCGCCATCGTCCTCTTCCGCCTCCCCTCCGGCTCTCAGGTGACACTGGCCACCAGCCGGAGGCATGTTGTGGTGCAGCGTAATAGAGGCGGCGCCTTCATCATCCAGCGCGTCGTCGGTGACATGCAAGGTGAAGATGTAGGAGTCTCCGTGGCGAAGGACACCCTGCCGCAGCACCAGATTCATGCCGTCACTCCCTGTGGTCGTCGAGGAGGAGTCCAGGACCAGGGTCTCGTTTTGCAACGTCATGGCCGTCCATCTCTGAAAAGGAGAGACAGCGACGTTTTCACTCAAGTGTGTTGAAAACCCCCAATAGAGTTGTGAATGGCAAATTTCAAAGTGGAATTCAACTGTGCAGGATTCAACTTTTCCTTGTTCTGATTTTCATTCTACTCCCACCCGAGACAAGGAGTGAGTAGCTGAACTACATGAGCACATCCAGCTGGTACATACACCAAATGACTATTTTGTCTTTTCTGATTGTTTTTCTGCTTTAGTAAGGACATGGCTGATTCTTTCTGGCTCCACTTACACAATGACCTCAGCAACGAATACCTGCACCTTCAAAGTCAAAATAACAGAAGTTGGAGAAAGACACTGGAAATCATGACCTCATTGGTGTCTGTGTGGAACGGTGACCTCACCGGTCCTCATCGGTCATAGCTACGGTAGGAGAGTGATTGTGCGTATCCCCGTGTGGTTTGTGTGTGTGTTTACCCCGCGGTGAAAGCCCTGGCAATTGGTGCAGGTTCCTCTGAGGTAGACATACGAGTTCTGGCTGACTTCGTAGATAGACTGCGCCCTGCAGGATACACACTCCAGGTATACCATAGGGATGTGACCGCTCTGGAGAAGCACCTGTCTCACACACACACACACACATGCAACAACAATCATTAGCACATCCAAAATCGTGTTGGAAATGGAAGTGTAAGTCACAACATGATATTATTTATCAGTATTTGTCTTTGCAAAAATGCTTTATCTGCACCTCTACCTATAATTGTGATGCTGCTTCTTATCAGGCAAAGTGTAGAGGAGATTACATTTACAACAACGTTTGACAGAAGCCGATTAAAAGAATGTGTGTGAAGGAAAGGACTAGAATTTTCGACCAATAAAATGCGACGGATGGTCGATACAAACTCTGGCTCACACGCAAGCACATTTTCACAACCATCTGTTCTTCTTCAATGAACTAATTCATGAGTTTAAGTAGAGAAACAAACGTTAAGTGAACCTGCAGCACACACACGCCATCGCTCAGCTATTTAACTGTCGGGACGCCTTGTCGACTTGTTTTTCTGCATGGAGTGAGAAAAATGTGAAATGAAATGAAATGGGTGGGGGGGTGTCAGTGTTGCAAACTTAGTCGCTATATTTAGCGAGTATTCTGACCCCTCTACATAGTCTTTCTCAAAAGAGTGACTAGTGACATCACATGTTCTGGTCTTTATGGACACTTTTGGAGACTAACATGAGAGAACAAATCGCTCTTCTCAACGAGCAGCGGGTCCTGCTGTGTCTTACTCCCCATCTAAAACCACACGCAGGCTGCTTCGTCTTTCTTGATGTTATTTGTATTTCTGGCCATGCTTTTTCGTTTTTTGCTCACTTTTTGTCTCCCAGCTAGCCCCATACTTTTCATGAACAAACCAACAAGTTGTTGGATTTTCTGCCTCCAGGTCAGTGCACCTTAAAGTGCCTCAAAGACACTTTTTTTTTGTTTGGGCGTTTCAAAAGCGAACATCTTTTGTGGAAGTGTGGAAATAAAATGAAAAACATTTATATTCAGGTTGAATGCTTTGAACGTATTATTGCGTCTTTTGTATTGAAGGAGTTAATAACGGCGACAAAACACAAAGAACACGCGGCATATTGGGAAAAAAGGAGGCACAATTTTGCCGTATATTTTTCATGTAAACCAAAAAACACCCAAAAAAGGAGTAATGGAATTAGTGAAGACCATCTTTCCATACCATAGAATGTATGAAAAATGATCGGATAAGCAAATCCAAACGCAATATGACTTCTCTCTGTCAAATGTTGTTGTTCGGGAGTGTGGACACTCACAGTTTGTGTGGTGGACTCTGGGGCCATTCCCTCTTTGCTGATAGTGAGTTTGAAAGTGTATTCCACATCTGCCTCCAACTCCATGCCAGAGATCCCCAGTACAGGACCGCTGGACCCCAAACCAAAGTTCAAGCTGGAGCAGTGCTCAGGACCCTGCAGGAAGAGATTAGGATGGATCTTTACTTTACAATGTTCAGAAAACTACAATCAAAAAAATGACAATCAAATGAATCAGTTTTCAAACGAATTAATCATGATTAATCACATTTTAAACTGTGTGTGAAATGCGTCCTTTTTGTATTTTATGAAGGAGAAAAAAAGCATGTTGGCCACACAGTCAGGAGATTTGGAAGATCAGGGTTCGAATCTCCGTTGGGCATCTCTGTGTGGAATTTGCTTGTTTTTCCGTGTGTGCGTGAGTTTTCTTCAGATATTTCCTCCCACATTCCAAATACACGCCTGTTACGGGGAATAAGTGACTCTAAATTGTCCATAGGTATGAATGCGAGTGTGAATGCTTGTGTGTCTATATGTGCCCTGTGATTGACTGGCGACCAGTCCACGGTGTACCCCGCCTCTCGCCCACCCACAATCGGGTGAGATAGGCTCCAGCATACCACCGTAGAGAATGGATGAATGGAAAATAACACATTAGCTTGGATTTCGGATGTACAGCGGTTAACTGCTTCCAGACCCGACCACAATAAGTGAATTTTTGCAAAGTACAAGTCAACATCAGTATGTGTAATATTTTCATAAATATCAGTAAAGATAATATAATATTATATAATCAGTAAAGAAAACCTGTTATGTGTTTTACTGTAATTAGAGCCCTGGGCACATTAAATAACACCCCTATAGTTACCTTTACACTCCTATTAGTTTTTCTATACTGTAGTAACAATGCGCAGGCTACGGGATCACTGCAGGGGAGATGGCCACAGCTTTAAACATAGCCTGCTAGCGAGCTAACTACTTTAGTTAGCTTCAAATATATTTACTCTAGTGTTATGAGTTTGGAAAGGAGTGAGGAAGAAGGACAAAGTAAGAAGCCAAAAACGTATCACTTTGACATAAAATGGAGGGAAAAGTTTATTTCACTTTATCACAGGGGTCGGGAACCTCTTTGAATAAGAGAGTCATAAAAGCCGCATATTTTAAAATGTGCTTCTATGAGAGCCATTTCATATTTTTTTAACAGTGAATACAACTAAATGCGTGCATTTTTAAGCAAGACCAAATATTTCTGAATTAAATATGTCTCTGAACAGAACAGATTAAATTGCACAAGAAAGTTTTATATTTTGAATTTTATTTGTAAAACTGTGATTTATGTTTTACTTTAAAATGTTGGCTAAAAGCAATTATTATTTTTTTAATAGGGCTTTATTCCTGCAATATTTTAACTTTATTCCCATAACATTATAAGTTTTGTCCCAACATTATATTCCATAAATGACAACTTTATTTAGTTTTATTTCTCATGACTTTTTTTAATTTTCCCTCAAAATGTTACAAGTTCATTATCGTTAAATTGGGCCTTTTTTCAGTTAATATTTTGATTTCCTACCTTCAATTTATGCTGTTTTTCCCCCAAAATATTTCAACACTCTTGCAAAATGTCTTCTCCTAATTATGACTTTGTTCACATAACATTAAAACCTTCCACGCAACCTAATTTTTTAAAAAGAACTTTACTCATTGTTTTGCATCTCATAATATCACCACATTATTCTAGTCGTTACAACTTTCTCTTAATTACAGCCGATTTTGTTCATTTTTTCTTTTGTTTTTTTGTTAAAATTAATTTTTAGAATGTGCAATGGGCCAATAAAACACCCATCCTACTGGGTCTTATTTTGCGGTCTACAGAGACAATGTGCTCCCACCCAGCCTAAGATGTGTTGAGTGTGAAAAATAAGAAATTAATTCACATTCGTTCTACGTTATAAAGACAAAAACTTGCAACATGCCGTCTGTAATTCGTTTGGTGCTCACAACCAGATGAGCATTATATAACTCCAGAGCACATAAAGAGTACCAAAGTACAGTACGAACTCACTGGCAAAGACGTTTTGGATGGGAAATTGTCCATTTTCACTACATTAAAGCCACATGTGAAGAACATAAAAAACAAGAATGACAATGTCGAAGTTCAACACTACACAATGCAAGTGCAGTGCAACGAGTTGTATTATTTCAACACAATTTAAAAGAAAAGCACGCTCAGATGTAGGAATGTGTGTTGATGATAACAAGTACCTGAATATTGATTAAGTGCTTTCTAAAACATTAGGTACACATAAATGCATTATTATAAATACATTAAAATGTATGCTCAGTGTCCAACATCAAGTACTGACTCTTCATGGTTTTGGGTACGCAGTAAATCGAATTCTATCGGCACGCCATTTTTTACACCACATTTTTGGGTAAACACATGTAATTGTGTCACACTACAGAAGACCGCCACCTTTAACAGGACCACCAGAGTACGGCTAAAAAAAACCCAAAACTTTTATATCCCTGCACCAGGGGTTGGGCACCTTTTACTATCAGAGAGCCTTATATCCCTGCACCAGGGGTTGGGCACCTTTTCTATCAGAGAGCCTTATATCCCTGCACCAGGGGTTGGGTACCTTTACTATCAGAGAGCCTTATATCCCTGCACCAGGGGTTGGGTACCTTTACTATCAGAGAGCCTTATATCCCTGCACCAGGGGTTGGCAACCTTTACTATCAGAGAGCCTTATATCCCTGCACCAGGGGTTGGGTACCTTTACTATCAGAGAACCTTATATCCCTGCACCAGGGGTTGGCAACCTTTACTATCAGAGAACCTTATATCCCTGCACCAGGGTTGGCAACCTTTACTATCAGAGAGCCTTAGATCCCTGCACCAGGGGTTGGCAACCTTTACTATCAGAGAGCCTTATATCCCTGCACCAGGGGTTGGGTACCTTTACTATCAGAGAGCCTTATATCCCTGCACCAGGGGTTGGGTACCTTTACTATCAGAGAGCCTTATATCCCTGCACCAGGGGTTGGCAACCTTTACTATCAGAGAGCCTTATATCCCTGCACCAGGGGTTGGGTACCTTTACTATCAGAGAACCTTATATCCCTGCACCAGGGGTTGGCAACCTTTACTATCAGAGAACCTTATATCCCTGCACCAGGGGTTGGCAACCTTTACTATCAGAGAGCCTTAGATCCCTGCACCAGGGGTTGGCAACCTTTACTATCAGAGAGCCTTATATCCCTGCACCAGGGGTTGGGTACCTTTACTATCAGAGAACCTTATATCCCTGCACCAGGGGTTGGGTACCTTTACTATCAGAGAGCCTTATATCCCTGGACCAGGGGTTGGCAACCTTTACTATCAGAGAACCTTATATCCCTGGACCAGGGGTTGGCAACCTTTACTATCAGAGAACCTTAGATCCCAGCACCAGGTGTTGGCAACCTTTACTAGCCATTTTGCCCCCTTGCCCTCTAAGGAAAAATTGTCTGGAGCCGCAACACATACTAGCTTATAAACTTTAAAAAATTAACATTTCTTAATTTTACATGTTACAACAGAACACAACCAACCTAGGTACAGTGTGCATTTGTAATGGATGTCAACTAGTGGCGTTTTGATAGTACCTTTGTTTAAACCACATTACCGGACGCCTGAAAAAATGTGCATACATAAAGATTTAAAGGTGTGACGGGAGATGCTGTTGGAAAAAAAAACTGCCCCTGTATCTCTTGGTTTTGCATTTTGGGACCACCAGTTTCTGTCCCAATGGCAGATACTGGTATGGGTGGTTCAAGGGGTGCAGAGGGTCCTGCATAAAGCTAGAACTCAGTCTCTCTAGCTGCTCGGTGTAAAGTCCTTCCAAGCTCACCTGTGACAGTCCAATCTTCTTGCCAGACCATTTGACCATCTGATCTGATTACTAAACGGGGGTGCACCTGGTCAAACATCACCACATAGAATGTCGTTGTTTTTGTTACAAATGACCTATTTTGATACAAATTCAGCCGTATTTGTGTCATTAAAGAATTGGAAGTGACGAGTGTGTTTAACAGAAGACCTACACTTACTAAGACGGCGACGCGTACACACAGCGAGGTCCAGCGTCTCTTCCAGATTTGCAGTTTTGTAGTCATTTTACTCCTATCAGAATCAGAATGGCCTTCACTCATCCCTATTGGGTCTGCTTTAACATCTGAGAAGAGTTTTTAGATAATAGATTTTGTAGTTCCAACGTTTTTATCTTTTATCTTTGACTCGTCTCTGCAAGCTCCACACTGTCGGAGTCTAAACAAACCACCCAGTTGGGTGGAAGTACGTTGCAAGCTGCGTCGAGAATGTAAACAAAGGCGAGGAAGGCGTGGCGAAATACAAGTTAACACCATGCAGACTCTCCTTCCGTCCGTCCATCCATCCATCCATCCATCCATTTTCTTCTGCTTATTCGAGGTCGGGTCGCGGGGGTAGCAGCCTAAGCAGGGAAGCCCAGACTTCCCTCACCCTGGCCACTTCGTCCAGCTCTTCCCGGCGGGTCCCGAGGCATCCCTGGCCAGCTGAGAGGCTGAGAGACATAGTCTCTCCATTGTGCCCTGGGTCTTCCCCAGGGAGGCGTCCGGGGGGCATCCTAACCAGATGCCCGAGCCTGACTTCTCTCAATGCGGAGGAGCAGCTGTTCTACTCCGAGTCTCTCTCGGGTGACAGTGCTTTTCACCCTATCTCTAAGGGAGAGCCCAGCCACCCTGGGGAGAAAACTTATTTCGACCGCTTGTACCCGCAATCTTGTCCTTTCGGTCACTACCCACAGACACTACAGACTCTCCTTACCAAGGATTTTTCTTGCTAATGTGCGTTTTTTAGTGAGTGCTATTGAGTCTGATTGAACAGCAACTGTGCATCTATGTCAGGGATGTCCAAACGGTTTCCGCTAAAGGCCACATACTGAAAAATGAAGAATGCAAGAGTCACTTTGATATTTCGTAAAATTGATTTTTGCAAAAATATTTACAAGACAAAAATGCGTCTCAGCTTTGTGATGTAGATGAAAAAGCGTATCTTTAGCATGAAATTTGGTATTTGCTCCCTTTTCCCATTTTTGCTGTTGGGTCTTTCTGGGGGACTTTTCCAAATATTTCAACATTCTTCTTAAATAATGTTTCTAAATTTGCTTTTTGAAATATTTGAAATATTATGACTAAATTTACGATAATATTCTAACTTTTTTCCCCCAACCTAATATTGAGACATTACAACTACTTTGTTTTGTCAGTTTATCATATTATAACTTAAAAAGGTTACATATTTTTTCCTTAATATTCCAACCCTTTCCTACTAAAAGGACATTATTTTTGCTCCTAATATTAGAAGTTCATTCTCATAAACTTTTTTCTCATTATAGTACAACATTTTTCTTTTAATATTCTCACTATTTGACCTTTTTCTGGTAACATTATGACTTTTTCCGTAACTCTGTTATGTTTATCATTACTATGATAAATATATCATTACAAATAATGTATTTTTTCCTTAATATTGCAAAATTGCAACTAAATGCTACTAAAATTATGTTTCTTAACTTATAACTTTTTTTATCTTAGTGACCTTATTACTAAAACAATTATTAATTATTAAAAAAAAACAGTTACAGGCATATTCTTACCTTTGAGGTGCTTTGGCACTCCCAGTGGTAGTGGAGAAGTGATTGATTTTCAGGGTCCATATTGGGGTCGTAGGACTGCTCTGCACTGAGCTGGAGGTCCTGAGTCCGTGACCACACCCTGTAGGTACCACCTTCTATGATGGGCATAAGCCTGTCAGGGAACAGCAGAGGCATAGGATTGACATACGACTAAATAAAACATGCATACATACACTCTCTTTCCAAAAAAGAAGTTTGAGGTCCAAAATGTTTCTTGGTCTGTAGGCTAACAAATTATTCTTATATGTCTTTTGGATTCATGTGATTGCTTTGTTGTAATGCATTAAAGTCTTTGAGAAAATGTTGATGTTTTGGCAAAAAATGTGTACATATATATTTGAGATAGGAACCCAATTTGAAAGTTGGGCCACACATGAAATATTGACAATAAGGTGATTAAAAACATGTTCTCACAGACCTTGCAGCCATGACGCTAAGTTGCAGGCAGGCGCCCTTCCTTAATGGCACGCCCTCATATGACAGAGAAAACACCAAAGTGTAGTTCCCTGTAGCCAGAGCCATTTTGGGCAACGACAGCTGCAGCCGCCGCACATCTACCTCCACCGGGAGGTCAATGACTGCATTAGGCGACGGTTGAGAGGGTTGTGTCAAGACTCCAGATGGATAAAGCAGGTCATCATCACAGGATGGTTTTGAGAAAATTTGCCACAGGTACTGTGCTCCGTACATGACACAGCCTTTCCGGTCCACAGTGGCCTCCACAAAAGTGGGCTGGGATCTCCAGATGGCCAGTCGGGGGGCTTGGAGCACTTGTACTTCTGGCTCCTCGCATTCCAGGACACTGATGTTTACTTCCACCTGGGCCAACACCCAGCTCACCAGATTACTGCAGTTCACCTAGAAACGTGAAAAACAAACTGGTAACTACAAATACTACACAGAACTCAAACTATTCCATTAACATCAGCGGATTTTGACACACTTGCACCATGTAGTTTCCTGGGTTCCTGTACTCATGACCCACAGTTGTGGTGTTGGAGTGAACTGGAGTAGAACCATCATTAAATTCCCACAAGCACTCCACAGCTTGTGATGTGGGTGTGACAGAAGCCACCAGAGTGACGGTCTTATTGACCAAAGTGTCTCGAGGTGTTGCATAAAGAACTGCATCCGAAAGCAGGTTCTGCACCAGGATGTGCTTGGTGATGTTCTGAGCATGCAGGGCATTGAAGGCCCTCAGGTAAATGGTCAATAATCCTGCTTCTTCTGGTATGTAGGCTACCTGGGATAGTGTGAGGAGACAGTGAGAAACAGATTAAAAAGTAATATGACGTTTTATTGTCACAACTACGAAGACAACCATCATACCTCTTTGCCAATATGTGAGGTCTGGTGGAGGTGGTGCAGGTCAAATGTCCAGAGGAAACTAACAGGTTTACCCGTCAGGATGTTGGCCGTAAATAACCTCTTCACACCTACGGGGATTGCTGTGCAGCTTCCTTGCATGGACAATCCACGCAGTGGCTCCATCACCTCCACCTGTAGGTGTCTCCTCTTGGAACTTACCTAAATTGTTAAATGACATCACAAACATATCGTTGACGCATTTAGTATCTAAAAACAGAAGAGTAGGACAGTGAGGGCAAAGGTACTATTCTAAGTGGAATCGGGTGATCCTTACCTGATTGTGAGCAGTGAGGTTCACCATGTAGGTATCTACCCTGCTGAATACGTGCACATAGGTTTGGTTGAGTTGTGGGATAATGGTGGCATCTCCGCTGATGCTGAGGATCAGGTGAACATCTGAGCCTGCTGCCATTGAAATGGTGAACTCCACCTTCTCGCCGAGCACGGCTATCTTTTTACTTGCCCTCAGCTCCAGCCCCTGAATCTTGTCCTGAACAAAGAACTCCTTTGAAACCACTTGTCCACTGACATCATTGGTGGCATTCAGCATAACTGTGGCTGTCTTTGGCTTCTGAAAGACCACAGATGTTTTCTGTCCTGTTTCTGTGATTCCATCAAACATCCATATCCATGTCACATTGGTTCCGGTCACCACCTCCCCCTGGAACGTGACAGTGACCCCTGTTGCTACATAACTTTGCTCTGTCACATTGTTTGCTGTAAACCCAAGCCCAGAGATGACTTCCTGGACGCTGACCATCTCAGACACAAGCTCAGAACTAACTTCGTTGAAGACCTCCACGGTTACATGGTATAGTCCAGGACTAGGAAAAGTGTGAGTCTTCCAGAATTCATTCCACTGCAGAGTATCTCCATTAACATACCAGCGGTACTGCAGATCCGAGCCCTCCAAAGTGGACACTGACAGATTAGTAGAAGCATTGACAGCAACAGGGTTTTTGCTGATCTGCAGATATACTCCTCCGGCTGGGTCTAGGAAGTGGATGGTTCTGTTGATAGACAGCTGGCCCAGGAGGTTAGCTGCTCGAAGAATGATCTCACATGGCCCGGGTGTAGAGAAATTTACTTCCACAGTCTTGCCACTTATGTTGAATCTCGAGTTGATAGGATCGAGCTCTCTGATGACATTCCAAGCAAAAGTCATATTGGTTCCTTCTTTTAAGCCTGCGTGAAGGTGGAGAACACGGTTTGTAGCAAAGCAACAACCACCTGCTCCGGCGCCACGACCTATCCCCATGTCCTCTTCGGGTAAAATATACAGCCCCTCCAACTCACGCTGAACAAACAGGAAGATACTAGCTTGGGCCATCCCTACGTCGTTCTCCGCTGTCACAATGATGTTGAAAGTGCCAACAGAGCGGAAAGTGTAGAACATGGTGTGGATCCCTGGGATGGAGGTACAGCGGTCGCACAAGATCCAAGAAAATCTGACATCATCTCCCTCCAACATTTGGGCCTCAAAGTGGACTGAGGCATTGAGAGGAACATTTACCAGGCTTGCGTTGACCGTTAACCCGCGAACTGGTGCCAGCACAGTGATGGGTAAAACGGTGTAATTGCTGCTGACTGAGTTGGTTGCTGTCAATGTAATGTTGTAGTTTCCAGAGAAGTCGTAGGCGTAAGGGACACTGTGGCCGGAAAACAGGTCCCCGTCTCCAAAGTTCCAGGTGTGAGTGACATCAGGAGATGAGATTGGGGTTTTGAAGAAATATGGCTCCCTAAGTATCAAGTAATTGTTCTTAGTTCCATTATGTAGAATAACAATGGGCCCGACTGGCATCTGAACCTCAACGAGAACACTAGAATTACTTGCGGAGATGTTATTGGAGACAGTTACTGTCACTATGTAATAACCCGGATTTGTATATTTTGTCACGACATTCCCATCGCCGTGGATCAGCACAGGTTCTTCCTCTGTACCAAAGTTCCACTGATAGTTGTAGGTAAACTCCGGCTCAGCTCTGACGTGTAACCGAATTTCTTCCCTAACGGCGTAGTGCGCTTTCTCAAGGGTAAGGTTGATGCTGGCTAAGGTTGGCTCCACACACACCCATCTATAGAAGCTGGCTTTGGAGGCCTTGTTGATTCCGCTGGAAAGATTAAGAGAAAGGTGGTAGTTCCCGCTTGTCTTGAAGGTGTGTGACACTCTGGGATTTCCAAGGTGTGTCTCATTAGGACTTCCATCACCAAAGCCCCATTCATAAACATTGGCTGATGCATTGCCAGACACCCACGTTTCAAAGTCGACGTTGGTCCTTTCTCGGACACATCCGGAAGGCTCCATCCTGACAACTTGGAAGACATAGACCTGCACAGTAACAAGCGTCCAACCAGAGCTCACAGCGTTTGCAGCAGTCACGTTCACTGTGTAGTGGCCATCTTTAGTATAGCTGTGAGACACGTGGGGTTCAGATGTCGTGTAGATACTCCCATCACCCATTGAAAACGTCCATGTGATGTTGTTACCTGAAGCAAGGTGCGCTCTAACTGTAGTGGGACTGTTAAGTTCTGTAGGGGAGGAGCTTTCAGCTGTCAAATCTTCAATCTCATCAAATACAAAAATATCGGCACAGGCTTTGGTGTAGCTGATGGTGTTATTTACGGACACACAGACATTGAATGCACCACTGTGCGCGTATGTGTGTGCCACACGGCGACCTTGGGACTGAGAGGAACCATCCCCAAAGTTCCAGTTGTAGTGAATTCCGTAGGGTGAGGGCAATGGGTGAGCCTCAAAAGCTGCAGATTTTCCGGCGAGGAGAAGTCGCGGCTCCGTCTGTATTTCAACACGAGTTAGGATGCTGTAGACGCTCATGTTGATGCTCTGACTGATGTTCTCATAACGATTGGACACAGACACTAGTGCTGTGTATATTCCTGTAGAAACAGAGTAAAAATGGTGGAGACAGTGTAGACAGGCAAAGAAGAGAAAGTAACCTATGGAATTATTGACCACAGGCTTTAAGCAGGGGTGTCCATGTTTTTCCAAACATGGTCATACACTGAAAAATCAAGGATTGCAGGGGGCCACTTTGATATTATACATTTTGTAAACCAAAACCGGTGGATATCGTAAGAAATTATATATATTTAAAGACAAAAACAGACTGTATCTCATCTTTTAGTGAATAAATACTTTCTTGCTCTTCTTTTCTTAATTTCCTAGTGTTTCAAGTTTCTTCTTGTGAATATTTTTTCTGATAATGACTTTATTACCAAAATATTAAGATTTGAATCCCAACCTAATTTTCCAAAAGCAACTTTGTTTATGTCTCATGATATTACGACGATAAAAACATTCATTTTTTTCCCTTTAATGGATGAATTTTATGCTTCTAACATATTTCTTCCTCCTAATCTTATGACTTCATTCTTGTGAAATTGTAACAAAGATTACCACTTTTTTTGTCTTAATTTATAGCTTAGTATTTCAATGTTCTCATGTAAAATTGACAAAATATATACCATTAATAACATGTACTTATACATATATAATTATAAATATCTATACAGTATAAATATAAAATATATAGAAATTAATGAAATATAAACATAAATTAAAATATATGAATACATTAATAAAAGCAAGCTGTTTATACAATATATACATAATAATAACCAAAATAATAACACTGGCTACTGTTTCGGCCATGACCCAAACTCAACTTTGAACCCCCGACGTCACGTCCTATCCTCCACACATCCAACACACACAATCACCAGTTAGATCTATGTCTTAAATGGCTTATTTTCCCCAGTTATATGTCCAATAGTGGGCAATACAAGTGTAAATGTGACTACAGAGTCATGACTAAAGGGCTCTAAAATTGTTAAAAAACATATACGTCGTAAACATAGTTTCTCTAACTGTGCTCTAACTGCAAAAATATTCCATTCATGAAGAAGCAATCCTACGTTGTGGAAATTCACTTATCAGTGTTGGGTCTGGAACCAATTAATTTTAATAAAAAGGAATTACTGCGCTGCCATTGTTTCCATTTCGGCTGTTTTTTATGTGCAAAGGTGTGTTCCCCAAATGGCCCCAGGACCGCACTTTGGACACCTCTGCTTCAGCGTATATTATTCCCAGTGAGTGTTACCTGGCTGAGAGTAGATGTAAGTGATATTGTTGCTTAGTAGGACTTGATTAGGGAAGTCTGGGCAAAGATAGGCTGGTGCGTAGGGAGGCTTGTATTCAAACTCTTTATATCCGCCGTCACCAAAAGACCATCTGCAGCAGGAAGAATGAGAAACCATCCAAATCTGAGCTTGAGAAAAACATGCAGCTTAATTGAATAAAAGCACTAATGACCATTTCATCTAAACACACACACACAGTCAAATGTTAAATGAGAATTAGAAATTGTCTGTGACAAGGCACTGGGGGGTTTGGGTATGGAAAAGTGGAAACTCAATAGGCCTCAGTTGGATAAAGGCTGGTAAGAACGAAGGAAAGAGTATCCCGCAATGAGGAGAGTAGTAATGTGAAGAAGGGAGAAAAGTAAAAGTGGAAAAAGGGGAAGAAACCAAAAAAACTGTACAAGGGGAGGAAAAAAAGCAGAGTAGAAGGGAACATTTGTGTCAGCAATATATTCTAACCACTTGGTTAGAAAAAAAAGACAAACATAAGCGCAGAAAAGAGCGGAAAAAAAATACAACAGCTAAATAAAGAATTAAGCAAAAAAAGATCCATTTGTCCATGAGCTCCCCGTTCATACCTAAAGGTGGCCATTACAGACATGTCCACAAGCACAGATGCTGTAAGTGTCTGAGTAGAGCCCTGAGGGACCACATCTGGAACACCCTTCACTGTAAGGTTGCGCATAGGCTGCAGACGGTCCACAGTGACGTTGAAATGCTCTGTGAGGCTGCTGATGTGGTTCATAACCGTCACCTGGAAAAGATGCCAAACTAGTTTTGAAGGCTGACTTGACAATAAGGCGTAATTCAGTATATGCACAAGTGACTCAATTCTCACGTGTGGGCCAGTCGGTCTATGTATCATGTATGGAATCCGATCGGAGTCAGTATAAGCGACAGAACGGACGCAGTGTATCATGTTTGGAGAAAACACAGCGAGAGAGTTGCATAGCTGGGAAAATAATGCCAAGAACTTTTGGGGACTTGAAAACACATGTAAACAGGCAACAAAAATGCAACCAAATGGATACTACCGGTAGTAAGTATGTGTTTTCAAGTAAATCATATTTATTGTTATTCATTTTGCCATTACCATCGAATCGCACTACGACAAAATGAGGCAGTCACGCACCAGATCCAGCAGGTAGCGCTGTGTGGAAAAAAGCTTACTGTGTGTATCGCACTTGCATGGTGGATTACAGGGCTGGAGTGAAATCCCATTGCTGCAAGATCAATAGTTGTTCATCAAAGGACGAACAGAAGGTCTATTCTAGCCTACTTTTTTACAGGCCAGATTTTGGAATCACTTGTGAATGTTACAGAGCAGTGGTGATTGCTCTAAGACTGCAAGGGCAACTCAGCTTCTGCTAAAAAATTTTAAGAAGTAGTGAAATATATAGTTGTGTGTGCGTTTCATTGACTAAATATGCTGTAGAATACCTTCATCTTTTGTTCAGAATCAGCTACTGGTAACTGACACCACTTCGTTCTCATTCATTCCCACAGAGCTTTAATAAACTCTTACACAGTCGGACGCTGAGCATCTACTGACTTACACGGGGAAGTATGGAGTGGGTTGTTCCACTGCGCAAAACTGGACGGTCATTGGATAAATTTGTCCCGCCCATCGGGCGCTCAGTATCTCCGTGGGTCTATGGGGCAGCGGGCTTGCCCGGACTCTCGGCTTCTGCATTATGATTGGATGATCTGGCTGAGGCGGAATCCCTTTTTGATTGACAGTTAAATGAGCGAATGACCAATCCTGACGTATAAACTTCCACCAGAGCAAGTTTTTCATTACATTGTTCTGAACTGATCCGGAGACTTTACCGATCCCCAGCAACTTTGTCTTTGGTAAACACGACTAGGAACAGAAGGTAGAATTGACATATAAATCAATTTATGATGTAGGCCAGAAAAAAATGAAACAATGAAAGAAATGCCACTGTTTCTGAAAACATATGGATATTAATGTCAACTCTGAACATGCGAAGGAAACTCACTGTGAGCTTGTAGACTGCAGCGTGCTGGTAGATCACATTGAGGACGGTGTTGTAATAAGTGAAGTAGGGTTTGTCATCAACTGTCCATTTGAATGTGGGATTGGAGCCTTCGAGGACTGATGCTGTGTAGCTCTAACATAAACACATAAATATATATCATGGAGTGTAGCATGAAACCTGAGCTTAACACTTTACATAACAATACAACAACAAAATTGAACTAACTGAATGACAAAACACACCACGACTGACTCCATGAGGACCCTGTGAGCTGGGAACGGCTGGACCACTAGTCCTCTTAAAGGTTCTTCCAGGTGAACAAGCACAGTCAGCTTGGATTCTGTGACATTGTTATGGGCTTCCAGCTCCACCTGTATTGGCCCTCGCTGCTCCTTTGCCCCCAAGTTTAGATTCAGTGTTGCATAAAGGCTCGGTTCTGCAAACTCCATCTCTGATCGAGACCCACGCTTGCAGAGTGTGGGACTGGATAGAAAATGTGACGGACAGTCTGACTGAAAGGTCACGCTGTGATTATTTCCTCGTTGAGACGCTGTCGTGATGTATCGGGACTGGACGTGGAGCAGCAGACGAGTGTTGTTGGGCTGCAGGTAGAGGCTGCCATTCCAGAGAGGCGGGTGCAAGATGGTAAGGCCCAAAGGAGGCACTACATGCAATGAGCATGATGCTGAGGCTGGATACGATGGCTCAGCAGAGGTCACCTGGAATTAAGTTATTGCATTGTCAGAGGTTGTCCCACTTAACACATAAAAAAATAAATACTGACATTTACGTTTTTGCAAGTGGTTTGGGGATTTGATGCTGGAATTACAACAATAATGGCTTCCTTCATGCTTGATATTAGTCACTGCATGCAGGAATATGACATACTTTAACTCTTACCTGCAGCGTGTAGAGTCCAGGCTGGGGTAAGCCAACAGACAGCTGTGCCCCCTGCAGGAGAATCTTGCTGTGTCCCACATAGAGCACCCTTATCGGGCATACCACATCCTCCAGCCAGCCTGCCTCTCCCGTCTTCAGTAGCGCCTCCGAGTCAAGATGGGGCCGAGGGTCAACACCGTGGACAGCCGATCGTCCGCTTGAGTTCATCGAGAGCCACACAGATTGGTTGACGGCTAAAATAGGCTGCCGCCACAGTGAAGTCGGAGTGGACTGGCAGCGAAGAAGGGACGCACGGCCTGCGTCATGTTGTAGGGCAATGACGTCACCGCGGGAAACCAAGATATCTTCCAACTGGTCTTGTACCTGAACAAAGCATGTTTTAGGAAAGGCAATGTTAAAATCAGACAAAAAAGTCCCCTGGTATATTTTGTCTAGCTGTCCACACAATAGTAATTACGGAGTAGCCTTGGAAATATGAATGCTTTGGCGGTCAGAACAATTTGCAAAATGCTGACTACGACTAAACATCTTTTCTCTTACCAGAATGTTAGCAGCTGGGCCCGCTGGCAGAGTGAAGGTCACCTCGTCTTGCAGGGTGTATTGAGGTCTCAGAGCTTCAGGTGAAAGACGGGGCGCTTGGGTGCAGTTTTGGCAGGAGGATGGGTGACAGGGGCCGGAGAGGGCCAGGCACTGGCGCTGGAAAGTACACCACTGTTGTAGTTTGGGACAACGGGGTGGCTCGACGTCCCTGGTTTCACTTGGAACACATATAGCCACTGGAGCACAAACGGCACCATGGCAACCTGGAGTGAAAGATTGATTGCCTTTTTTACAAGAAAATATACATACAGTATTACACCTCCAGTTAGCGTCCACCCCGGTTATTATGTTTTTCGTTAACATTGCAAATTTACGCCATCATTTTGCCACCGTTTGCACGCATGTTAGGGCTTGCGTACAATATGGTGCGCGTCCGGTCGTGTTGTTATTAAACTGCATAAGTCCAGCTGTGTTTTAATGTATTTTCTATCTCACAACTCCCTTCCTTCATTCAAATCTAATGGTGCAAAATAACGTCTTTAATACTTTGGTTGTTTTATCAGACAGAAGTAATCACAGACTTGATTGAATTCAACCTAAAGTGTTAGTTGCACTTTATTTAAATAAGATGTGCATGCATTTTCCATGGATTGTTGTTTACTTGTTTGTTTATATCCATAATTAATGTACACCTGATTCCCTTACAAAAAGCAAAGCGAATCTAGTAAACTCTACCTGCCCTTTTTACTATTTATTTCACAGTCAGACAGCATGAATTTTTGGCTAAAAAGACACTGAATCGATTTAAAGTTACGTCGAATCATTCATTCATTTTCTGTACCGCTTATCCTCATTAGGGTCGCGGAATGCTGGAGCCTATCCCAGCTGACGGGAGGGAGGCGGGGTACACCCTGGACTGGTAGCCAGTCAATTGCAGGCGTCGAATCATATCGTTGTAAATAAAACAACATCGTCCTTGAATTAATCGGCAACCATCAATCGAGATACAAATTAAATCGTTATTAAAACAAATTGTTACACCCCTAATATATATGCATTTCAAATTGTTTTCTGCATGTAAAATTGTAAAGGTCTTTTGTGATAACATTTTGGGTTTTCTGGAACAGTTTCATTGGATTTACATTATTTCTTTTAGAAATAGGTTAAAGTCGAACAGACTGGAACACATTTTTGATGCTAACCAAGGTTCCACTGCGTCTAAAAACCTAATGATGGACAATCACTATGAAAGACGGAATTTAATCTACCGGCATCATTCACACGGCTGTTTCTAACGCCGTGTATCGGTCACTTTAATTAAAGCAGCGAAACGGCTGTGCTATAATATTGTTCTTTGTATTGTTTCACGAGCAATTCATCTCCCTGATCATCACGTCTTTGAGGCATACCCCTTTTCGCACATCTGCGTCTCAGTTGAGATGCACAAGCAAAGGGACAGAAGGCAATCAGGCAAGAAGTTTCTGTCGCATTCAAAGCCGTCCTTCATGTTGAGCAACTCAACACCTTTGGACAGCTTTGGTGTGAGCGCAGGTGGCTTGTATGTAGAAATGTGCGTTTTTTTTACGGGTCGATTGCGTGTGAGACTCACTGGGCAGGAGCAGGTGCAGGCCGGGATAAGGACAGTGAGGTCTGTAGGTCTGGAATTTAATATGAATTTGCGAGCTGAGCTCTTGCGTCACAAACTCCAGGGAAGACAATCGTCCCGCCTTAACAAAGCTCATAGCAGGGAATAGCAGTAACTGAAAGAGAAACAAACAAAAAAAAAACGGCTAAATGTTAGAAAGACACACGCATTAGTCAAATTAAATATGTGGCTAGTACTTCACCTCTATAGCAGTGCTTGCTGGCTGTGCAGCAGAGAGTGGTGTAATAGGCGCAGCAAGCAAAGAATTATGGGAGGGGAACACTGCCAGGCCGACCATGTGGATGCCTGCATCTGGAACACGAACTGTTAGAGAGAAAAACAACAACAGAGTAATTATATAATAATTCAAAAAGTAATTACAATACAAGGAAAATAATTCATTTTATTTTCTATTTATAGACGTATAGTAACCCCTTAACAGGTGCCAGACCTGAGAATAATAAAATAAGTGATAAGTGAATTTCCACTAAGTAGAAATCCTTATTTATAAATGTTATATTTTCATATTTTGAGCATAGAAAACTTGCAGTGCCAGGATTGGAGCACACCAATATAATCAATATCATGTGCCAACCAGCTGTGGTTGCGTTTTCGTGGGAATGTGTTTTTCTGTGGATGTACATTTTTTTTAACTTCACTTTTTTTCACATCAGAATGGGGGAAAATGTGCATTTTTGAAAATATCGTTCATTGTTGCTTTCCAATGTGAATGTATCCAGTTGGCTGCAGCTTGCATTAACAATAAAAAGGGAAGTTGGCATAGTTGTTCGTTTCAATAAAGTTGGAGCCGAATGAGGTGTGACATCAGGATTCAGACATGAGTTTCAGCTTTAAGTGGGTCATTACTGCAACAGTCGTGTGTTTTTATTATTAGGGATTATTGTGCCTGTCGTGAGATAATTCAAATGCAATAAAAACCTGTTCCCCGGCAATCAAGTCTGGTGCTTGTGTGTCTCGGGAAACATTACTGATATGTAGTGACCAGTCCAGAATAGTACATATAATTTTCTTTGAATGCAACTGTTGAATGTAATTTACTGTATTTTAGTTCATTTTTCCATTCCACGCTTGGAAATACCAAATATTTGCTTATACGTGGATTTCTTTTTACTACTAAAAGACTGTCTTCAAACACAAACAGCATAATTTATTAATGTATTCCTGAAAAATCATGACAGAGTGCAGCTCTGAAACAACTCTATTAGGGAGGAATTATACTGTAGTTGCCCTGCATGTTCTAATTTACAAAAAGTTTTGGATCTAAATCTTAGTTATAAGGTTAAGTGATGTCAAAACATTGATGCCTGAATAAGAGTGAAGCGGAATAGAATAGAGACCATCTGTAAAAATATAATCCAGAAAATTGGTATTCAAAAAATCCTAGAAGTAATTTTTAATGCATGTGCAGGAGTTAGGAAATTTGTTTTTTTTAATCCTTCGAGTATGTTTAGTGATTCTATGTGCTTTAGTCATGTAATAAAACAAACCTTGAGGGCTGTATTGGCAGACAAATGCCCGCTTGGTGTTGCATGGATGCAAACTGGTCTGCGCACGCTGATCCAGGGACACACAAAAGTTTACACGGAAAATTGGGAAACGAGGCGGCAGGCCTTCCTCTCCGTTCTGTGCATCGGAACCATTGACCCAGCGCAGCCTGCCAGGGGAAGTGACGTCACTCAAGCCGAGCCATACTCCTCGTTCCCTGGAAAAACGAGAGACAGGGAAGATATTTATTAATGCAGCACCTGCTCGATACCTGGCGTGAGGGCTGTTCCGGAAGTAGACTCACAAACAGCTTGTGCAGACTTTAAAACTACATCTGCTGATTGCTTTCAGTCAAAAACAAAAGGCTTTACTCGTCTTTCATGCACATCAATAAACACAAGCTTATAAGTGTCAGGGGCAATCAGCAAGTTTTGCCACTTTCTGTGCAATCAATAATGTAGGGGTTGAGACATAAGCTAGAAAATGTGCCTTGATTGAGACACAGCGGGATGTCAAACGCTTAATGTGGCTTTGTTATTTGGATGCATGAATTGGATTTTCACCTCATGGTTCCGTCAATGGATGTTTTCTCTCCATCCATTTGACTATATTGGATGGAGACAAAAAACTATATTATTCTTTAAAAAAAGACACATTTCTTCCACTCCTTATTTTCTGTGACTGGTCTGCTCAGGTATTTTGTCAACTTCTCACATCTGTGAAAACCACGTTCGAAGTGGACAGAGAGAGTAAACATGACAAAGGGTCTCCGGGGCAAAGAAAAGAAGTGGAGGAAGGAGGAAAAAATGCTCCTTATGTAAGCAAGAAGGTGGAGAAAGTGGAGAGAGGAGGATGTCGGGTGGCGAGGGGACTCCTCCATCTTTAGCAGCGTTTTCATCTCTCTTCCGCTTTAGTCAACAACAATCCATCTGCACACATTGACACAGACACACTCGCACACATTTGAGGTCTCATCGCAGGGTGTCAAAGTTACCATGCAGCTGTGCTTGTGCAGATGTGCTAGCCCTGACCTTCGATCCCAAACACCAATCTTGTTGTTTTGCGTAACAAGAAGAATCCAATGAGAGTGGTTCACCCTCAGAACCCAATAATATATTAAACACAGTGATATATTGGAATTTATATTATCACTAGCCCACATATACTGTATATCAATACACTGAGCTTCCGCCCATAAAGTTTAAGAGTGTCCTTTCTTTGCTCGATTTACGATAAGAATTACAAACGCGCTCCCATGAATTAATCAAAAACGTAATTTTGGTCACGACACAGCGTGCTAGACGGAAAAATACACAATGTTCGGCTCATCCGCAGCCACACTGAGGAAGGATAACATCATGTCTCCCACAAGTAAAACAGGCTCTTCAGGCGGCAGAGCGCCAAAGAAAAGTAAAGCCAACACAGAGCGTCATACAAAGCTCAGAGAGTGGAGAAACGCCCACCAAAATTGGCCGCACTTTCGCTCTTGACACTCAATTGTCGCAACAGTCGCTTAGGATGGAAATTCTATTGTAAAGTCTACTGGACATTGTAAAGTCTGAATTACGTCGCAGCATTACGGCGCTCGCGTGAGCAAACCCAGACGTGCACCTCCAAAAAGTTCTAACTGTCTTAGCGGTGACGCAGACTACAGAGCTATGATTGGTCCGTTTTTTTAGCACATGCTGTAATTCCGCCAAAACAAAAAAAACAACGGCGCAAACCGAGCAAATAACCCTATCATAACTGGAGTATGGCCATTAAAACACCAATAACCCTTTTGAAGAACCCGAATAGGCTCTATTTTTTTGTTTTAATAAAAACCCAAATATTTTCGATTAATCGATAAATCGGATTTAAAAAAAGACATTTTTAGTTTTCCCGTCTTTGCTGTAATCCCTTTAAGAATGCATGAATGGACTTTGTTCCTCTAAAAGATAATTGCAAAGAGGACGAGGAAGAGGAAGTTCTCAGTCACCAAAAAATTGAAGTAGCAAAGGATAAACCATCAACTGACAAACATCACTCTACTGCAAATCAACAGGTCACTGACACAGACTGCTACATGTGCATCACCAGTAAATAAATAAGGAATAAATCAACTTTAGGGCCAGGCTGTGCATTTGCATTCGCATTTGTGATGCATGTAGCAAGATGATATGGCCAGCGCCTGACAGGCACAGCCATAGCTATTTGTCGTTTCACTGTCCTACCAGTAGGTTTTGTGTGTACGCATGGTAAGAGTTAATGGAGAGAGTGCAGAAATGTAGGCATTTTTCTAAGCACAAGTACGGGATTTACTTTGCGTGGGAATGGTTTTGCACACTCGACGCTATGCTTTGCCAGATATCAAAAATGTTGATAGCGCTATTGCAAAGTCAAAAGTGATGTATGTGATGTGTGTGTGTGTGTGTTGTTTTGCCTGAAACCCAAAGATAACATGTCTGCTTTCATGGATCACTAAGGAAATTAAAAAATAGTTACATTTGAGTGGCTAAAATCAGAATATTTATAGTACATTTTTAAATGAAACAATTAATCGATGATTTGGGTAATCGATTAATCATCGATTAATCGTTGCAGCTCTATTTACTACTACCCTGGAAAAGCTAAATAGCCGAAAAACAGTTGAAGTATTGTCTGTCATTGATATTACTATTCCTATTCAGTAATTCGTTTAATGTTTGACAACGTAACCCCTAGAACACCATTTGGGTTAATTTGACACACACACACACACACGCACACGCACACACTCTCAAACCTCACACCCTAACACACACGATGCAAAAATACATCCCAAAACCTAAACACTTCAGTTAGACAGAACCACTCACTGTGTGACTTTATGAGCCAGGAGGTTGCGTAGCGCGTCACCTCTGACTATTGCCAGATCCCCGCCGCGGTCTAAACACTGTTGGTGAGCATCAGTCCAGCTCAACTCCCCTGGAACAATCTGGAAACAGCACGAGGACTCGGCGTGATAGACCCCATCTTTTGGACAGTAGGGAGAGGCTGTCAGGACACACGTATTTGTATAGATTAGAAGATAATTTGTGCAGGACATTCAGTGACAGTTTAGTGATCATATACTGTTGTGTAACTTATGACCTCAATAACGACAGCAGGCTGTGGTGAATTATTACGCTGATATGCTGACAGTTTACAGTTTATCATAACAATGGTTGGAAACCAGTGATGCACGAGCCGGGGAGGCTGGACGAATAATGATCACATATGCAGGAAATTTTAATTGTGGGAACAAAATTCATCAAGCCTCTATCCGATTCAGATTCACCGTTTTAGATTTATTTTACAGTGTGGTTGATTGAAGCAAAAAGATGCTGACGTGCCATCCTCTTGGCTCCATTCCAAATGTCTGCCCCTCTCTCCTCCTAGAATCCTCTTAATCTTGACTTTGCCCCCCTTTGGGTCAAGCAAAGTTGTTTTTTGGTTTTCTGCTATGAGCTTGCTTCCTGTTGAATAGGGGTTTAAAACTCGTGCCGTGGAGGGCTGAGAAACTGCAGGTTTTCTTTACAGTCTGTTTCTCCAGCAGGTGCTCTAATCGATGAGCTCCTTCCCTCAAACTGAAGGAGTGTTGATCATTAAAATCACCTGCCGTAGCGACCGGCTGGTGAGAAAAGCTGCAGGGTCTTGGCCCTCCATGGCACGAGATTGAGACCACCGCTGTAGACCACGTGTGTCAAACTCGTGCCATGAAGGGCCAAGACACTGTAGGTTTTCTTTCCAGTCCGTTTCTCCAGCAGGTGATTTTCATTGATGAGCTCTTTCCCTCAAATTGAAGGAGGTGTTGATCATTAAAATCACCTGCTGACCAGGTGGAAAGAAAACCTGCAGGGTCTCGCCACTCCAGGCACGAGTTTGACACCCCTGCTGTAGACCATTCCAACTGGACTCCATTTGGTCTGATTTCTGGTGAGAATGTGTACTGTAGCTTGGCTTGGTCCTTTTAAATGCATTCTGCTCTGGAAGTTCTCCTCGCACAGTCCTTTTATCACAATGTCTTAACTTTTAATTAGCATTCTTGGCATGAATGACTGAAGTAATAGAGATTTGCATTTTTACCATTTGGCGTGGAGTAATTATATATAAACTTTATAACAAATACATATGTTGGCTCTTAGGAAAAATATGTGTATGTTTACATATGACCAATATTATGTTTATTATTGCTATATTTCCCCCGTGCATCCGTTCATTTCACATAAAATAAATATTAACGCTTGTCCATTGAACTGTATTATAAATCGGTTGGATGTTTTAAATACTGCTGTCAATTGGTTAAAGAATTTGATCTTGATTAAATCACAATTTATCCATAGTTAACTCATAATTAACCACATTTAATCGCAGTTACTTTATTTGTAGTTGCCATATTTTTCCACACTATTCGTAAATATAGAAATATTGGTTGTCTGATATTCTCTTTTTTTTAATTAATTTTATTGTATTATATTATACTTATGTAAAATAATGTAATATTATATATTTTTTTGTTTATATTGCATTGCATTATTGCATTAAGAGTGTTTTATTGCAGCCTTTTTCTTCTACAATTGAGCTACTGTAACTAAGCAATTTGACTTGTATATCAATAAAGTCTAAGTCTAAAATACGTTTTTATCTATAACAAGTAGAGATGTAAATCTCTTTGTGGTAAAGGATTCAATATGCAGCGACGATAACTACATCGAATTTTATGTAAAGTGATGTCAACAGTGGAAACACGTTTAATGTGAGCGGCAATTTGTCCCACCGTTTAACCGCCCTTGAATGTACCTTCTTCGTTCTCACACACTAAACAGATAAGACTATTATACTGTATTTTTACACTTTTTCATTCAACTCCTATTTGCTCCCAAATGCTAATACTACGTGGGAATGCATAAAGGTAAGACTTGACGACCTTATTGAGTGCTAATGTGCATATTTGTGGTACACAACTTCTCTGAAAAACAAACTCCAGGTGGACGGGGACGGTATTCATTTAGTGCTTTAAATTTGATGTTGTTCCCGTCATACTTTTGCACAAACCATACTAAATAAGATACATTAGATGGCTCTAATGTACATACAATCGTTATAATGCTAGTGTTAATGACATAGCATTAGCTAGCGTCCCAAATAGCTCTCCCGGTAGCTAGCAGCTTCTAGCCTAAATTTTAGCTAGCAGTTTAAAGCAATCTAAAAACACTGGCTAGTTGGGACACCTTTTGTCAAGGTACCATTGTATAAATGAAAAAACTATACCTTCAGTGCGCAGAATTTCTCACTTCTCCCAGAAGCGATGTACTTTGTGACAACTCAAGTCACAGCGACACAACTAACTTTGGTCTTTTTGAAAGAGTCATCTACCAGGGTGTTAAAGCTAATAATGGCATTCAAAATACCCTTTTCTTTGCCCATTTCTGCCCAGTATTTGCTCCCGCGTTTAGAGTCACACAAAACTGCCGCCGCTGCAGTTCTGCAGTTCCTCAAACTACGGTGTGGGCCAAGGGTCAAACTGGACTTGCGCAAAATACTCCAGTGGGGGGGGGGAAGCGCAAAGAATTGTTCTAAATAGCGACATACGAATCCAGAGCACTTAGCTCACCTTTGGTGATCTGTACATCATCTTTTACAATCTTCCAGTCCACGCTCAGGCCAAGAGCCCCCCAGCTGACGAGTGAGACTTCCAGACTGCTATTGGCCACAGTAAGAGCTGGGCAGTGGAGCTCCAGTTTGGGAGGAAATGCCACAGTCACTTCTCCACGTGCAGACACCTGGACACGTGGAGATGTAACGTCAATCACGCGTGGAACATGCACAGTTATTGTACAATCAATACATACGATACATAAAATCTCTCTCTCACCTCCTTGTGTCCAGCCCAGGCTATCAAACTGACCGCATACTGTCCCGGAAGTCCATATTTATGTGTCGCCACGGTGAGGTCTGTGGTTGAGGTGTTGACGCGAGGTGAAAGGTCGCCAAAATCCCAGGACAGCGTCACTGGCGTGACGGAGGAAGACGCTGAGAAACTGACGCGGTCGTGAACACTTTGCAATGGGAGGGGCTTGAGTAAGACCGAGAAGTCAACTGCAAACACATCATGGGCCAGAGTCCACCCACATTCCTGTGAAAGAGAATATTTGTAAATAGAATTCATTTTATCGTTATGACTTTGCTACCATTTCTCAGTGGTTCTCGGGGGTCAAATGAGGGGTACAATTCCCAATTCAGATTTTTTGTTTAAAATCTGATTTTAAACCTACAAATGTAGTCATATTGTTTACATTTTGTCTTTGCCTTTTCTATTTTGTCATTGCTTTTTATGTATTGTCTTTGTTTTTTCCATTTTGGCGTTTATTTGCCCTGTTTTGTCTTTTCCATTTCCTGATTGTTGCATTTCCTGATTGTTGCATTTACCGGATGCCTGATGCTATCCGGTAAATGTATGCAGTGTCTTTCCAATGTCTACTCAAGGACATTGCCAGGGTGACTAGTCAATACCTGATCACATGATTCCTGCTTGCAATGACTATGTAGTAGCTATGTTTAAATGTAGCTCTTAGCACGGGTGACCTGAAGCGGGTGATGGACATGAAGTACTGTCACTATCACGCCACCCTGCACATACTTTGCGTGAACATCTTACACGATGGTGTCCATACCGAAGCTGCGGAGAGAAGCTGCTAACAGGCTGGATGGGACTAATCACCCTGGTAGAATGACCCGCCTACAGCCTTTGCCATGAATAGACCTTGCTTTTTCCATTTGGCGTCAGGGATCCGGTAAATGCAAAGAGGAAAAGCAAACGGAAAAGACAAAAGAGGAAAATCAACAATAAAATGGAACAAACAAAGACAATACACAAAAAGCAAAGACGAAATGGAAAAATATGACTACATTTGTATATTTTTGTATTATTGAGTCTCTTCATGTTTCCACATGGATTTCCTTTTAATTTGGGCACTCCTGTGATTCCATACGTGCATACCTTCATGACACTGGGGTTGGTACATGCAGCAGAACACTGAGACTCGCTGATGAAGTTGGGCTCTGAGTTCGTACTGCAGAGACACTCGTGTCTCGCCCCCAGACCGCCATAACGATGAGATGCAGCGAAGCATATGCTGTTACACTGTTCACGCGTGAAGTTGCCCGAGGTGGAGGATGAGAAGATGACAAGCTCGCTCCGCCCCCCTCCTCCACTCCTGCTGTCCTCAAGACAGGCGGCGTAATTCAGACCTGGAAAAGGAGCACATGTGTTTTAACACTTAAATTATGACCTTGGTTAAATTAGGTTCGAGTTTCACAGAGCGAGGCAAAACCTTCTGCACTCATTTTCCTGAACCAAGCAGGAACGGATTCCGAGAATGGATGTTGCATGAAAGGTACAGTCTAACGCTAAATCTTTTGCCAACATTTTGCCTCAGTTCTCGACCTAGTTCATCGTACATTATTACGCGCATGTGTAGAATATAATATTCAGAGTCGCCATCGAAGCATATAAAAATGCCATGTGATCAAGATTACATTGGGAGTTGGCCACGGCTGCTGTAGAGCATACATCTTTATAAAGAATGTCTTTGTTTTTGTTACAGCTATCCCATTTTGATACAAAAACCGATCAATTTGTAGGGCCTTATGGAATCGTGGAATTTACCCATAAAAATGGAATTTACTGTTAAACCAAAATGAAATGCATCGTGAAGAGAAGGAATGTTCGTGTGAGGAATCATTTCCCTGGTGGACGACGCAATCGTGGCGAAATCTCATTACAAACACTAAACCGCCCCACCTGAACTAAACACGTAGAATTGGCAATAACCACCGAAAGTTGGCGGAACCTCCCCCGGCGGAGCGTCAATGGAAGCTAGAAGCTAAATTTTCATCGGCTTGTGTTTTACCACTTTAATGTAAGGAGTGTTTTACAATGCCCGATGACCACGTGCAGGATCTAAGTGAAAAAAGGCGAGAGGCACGTTTTTTCTTGCACCCAGCTTATGCACATTGTCAACACAACTACCAAAAAAAATGCAAAAATAGTATTTATAGTCAGCTTTTGTCTTGGCAATGTGACTTTTTGCTCTAACACTTAATAACCCAAAGCCTCGTCACATATGCATCTCACATTGTCCTCTGCATGTAAAACTATAATTCTGTATTAAAAGTGTTTTGTGTTAACATTTTTTGTACATTACGTTTCAGACAGACCCAAAGGAACAGATGAAAAACAAAAACCATGGCACCACTGTATTGGTATCAGTTGTACAATTTAGAGCTGAAGAACTGCTCGACGCTAGTGGGCTCTTTTACCGGCCCACCGTAGTCCTCAAGAAAGGTGTGTGGTGCAGTCGTTACGTTGTCATCCTTCTAAGTAACAAATAACGTAGTAAAACATAAGCTCCTTGGTTATTTTGATTGGGTACATGTCCCTGGACATGATATGCAGTATAGTAGAAAGTATACTAGAAAGTAGAAGTGGTATAGAAAGAAAGTTTAGAAAGAAAAATAATAACAATTCTTGGTTGTTACCTGGTGTTGGGTCCCCAGGGTAAATATCTTTTATGTATTGTGTGGTGTGCGTGTATTGTACCGCAGGTGAGCAGGCTGACGTTGAGCAAGGGCTGGTGGCGCAGCTCAGGAGGGTGGTTACAGAGCATCGCATCAGGCCGGCGAACGCGCACGCCTTTCTCCTGGAGCCAGCTGACCAAGCGGAAGAGCTTACAGTCGCACTCGAAGGGGTTACTGCTTAGGTCACTGCGAGGAAAGGGACAATGGGTCATGCTGTACTGCAGTGGTTCTCCATTTTTTTCTGTTACGCTCCCCTTAAGGGACAGTATTGTTTTTAAGCCCCCCTAATTTGAAATACTATTGAGAAACTGATGATATATATTTCTATATCTGTACTGTACAGACTGAACTCGAAGCTGAAACCAGAAAAATCCAACAAAACGGAGAGCTGTGAAGCATACAAACGTATTAAAAAGTGAAATGTGTTGAGTACTACAATTGTGTACTTGTTGGCAGGTCCATAACATTGACAGCCCTCCTTGCCTCTCGCGCCTACCCCTGACAGTTCATCACGCCTGCCCCACTTTTTGAGAAGCACTTGCTGTACTGCAAATTTAGCATTAATAGGTAAATGCTGAATCACGGATGTGCAGGGATCCACTGTATTCCTAATCAGAGCGTAGATAAAACAATAATTCTTGTTTTTCTCAGCATATATGGCACCTGATGCATTAGGAAAATGCAAATATATAAGGAACTTACAAGGAAGGATGCAAAAACCGGTGTCTTTTTAAAGCTGAATGACACTCACTTAGAAAGCAGCAACAATGTAACATTGTCTCAGGGTAGTTGTGATAAAATATAGAATTGGGGTAACTTACATTTGCGTTAAATTGCACAGGTCGTCGCATATTCTTTCTTCTATCTTGGTAATGAGGTTGTTGCTCAAATCACTGTTTGGGGGAAAAAGCAGACAAACATTGTTGATGACAAGAGTAAAAATAGTCAGTAGTGTCTGAATGGGTGGGTCGGTCATATGATCACAATTTTTTATCAAATTAATCACAGTTTTGGGTCTCACTTTAAAATGTTACACAAAAATACAGTAGTTACTGAGCAACTAATGACAAACTTATGAAGAACTAACCAGTAGTAGTTAGGGTTAGGTAGGTTTATTCCTCATTAACTACTGTAATTTTGTGTCCCTTATTTTAAAGTGTTACCAAATTTTCAAATTAATTAGTCATGATTAATCACAATTAACCATAATCACCAATGTGTGAAATATGCCCATATTTACTGCACTTTATTTACAGAAAGATAAATGACCGGACATGAAATGTATGTTTTAACAGCTCCATATAAAGTGAAAATTTAAACCAAGCTAAAAGATACCACACATCTGAAAACCTATTTGCCTAACACTATTTTGTTTAAATAGTGTTAGGCAGCACATTTGAATCGCACGTTAACTCTGTTATTATAAGCAATATGGGGTCACAGCGTAATATAATTTGAATTCACATGTTTTGAGTGTAGGGAGATGTCCGAGCATGCTTAAATGCAGCAATAATTAAGAATATTCACAAATTGTTTTTCTTTGTCTTTATGTTTATTTAAACCACACACAATAACATAAAAAAAATAGGTTGTTGTGATGTTCGGAGAGTCCTTGAATGCACCCCGCGTTGCCTACGGACAAGGAAGTGTCATTCCGAGGATAAACGGACTAGAGGCGTGTTTGCGAGTTGGAGATACATATATGGGGTTGGAATTGCACTGCTGTTGATGTGTTCAGGTTTTAATAAAGTTATATAAAAGAGTGTCAACACATTCACACCATAGAACTATTTAGAGTGTCCAATAAACCTAACATGCCGGAGAAAACCCACGCACGCATGGTGGAGGACACGCAAATCCCACACAGAGATGCTCCAAACGAGAGTGAGCTCTGGAATGTGAGGCAGACATGCCACTGCGCCCCCCTTGACAAAGTCATTTATTTCATCAGGCACATTGCAAAATGATAATAAAAAATTTCACAGTTAGACATTTCTTTATAGCACCAGTTTCACCAGGAGCCGCATATATATATACACATTGTATAAGACGCACCAGTGATTAAGCCGTACCCACTAAATTTAGACAGAAAAACAGCTTTGTACATATATAAGATACAACGGACTATAAGCCGCACATACCCACGTCATAAAAATGCATATTGTGTCACACATAAGTCCATGTGGACCAGGTAGCTCTTTATTTGACAGGAGCCAATCCTGAGGCATTAGGAAACTCAAAACAAGCTTGTCAACCAATCGGAAACCACGGGATGCCATTATGCAATATAACAGTCACTTGCGGTGTCATCTTACAAACAACTCTAAAATCATCACACAGCAACTTAAAACTCAAAAGGCGGGTAAGAAATATACAAGACAAGTATCAATAGGAGTTCAATTTAAAAAAATGTAAATTCTTCCCATTATGCATTGAGTCCCAGCAAAGCTAGTCATGGGCCATGACTGCTGGGGTGCTGCTATGATTAATTCAGCTCCACAGGGAGGCATGTTTGGCTCCTTCATTAGGAGTAATTATCTCCTGTGATTTCCAGTGGGTTGACAAGTTTGCCCTTGTAGCTTGTGTTTGGCTCCTGCCAAACAAAGAGCTACCGTTTCCTCACTGACTCGCGAGTGTCACAGTATTTAAATGATTAGTAGTAGTTCTGACGAAAAGGTGATGTCGCGATATTAGCTGCACCGCTATATGAGCATCAGGGTTCAAAGTGTAAGAAAAAAGTACTCTATGCAACTAAAATTACGATTATTTTTCCTCCCTCATCATATTATAAATTTATTCTTTTAGAATAAACTTTTTTCTTCTAATATTTTTACTAAGGTTTTTTTCCCTTTTCTGCTGTTTTTTTTCCAAATATTTCAACTTTCTTCTTGTAAATTTTCTTTTTGTAATTTTGAGTTTATTCCCATAATATTTCTGCATTATTTTTGTTACATTATAACTTATTCCCCAACCTAATTTTCCAATATTTTTGTTTGATTCTCATAATATTACAACGAACAAAAAAAAGGCATTTTTCTTCAATATTTCAGCATTATGCTACTAAAATGACGTTATTTTTTCTCATCATCGTACAACGCTATTCTCGTAAAAGTATGACTTTCTCATAAGATTGCAACATTTTTCTTCATTTAACATATTACATCGTTGTTTTTTTTTTACTTTCAGATTGTGGCATGTGCCAATAAAAAAATGTGCCCTCATTTTGGACGCCCCTGCTTTATGGTGTCCTCTTTTTCGGTCTGCGCTACCTCCTTCTTTCCACCGTCTACTCAGTAGACAACATAATGGGGTCGTTGTTGTGGTGGTTTTGGAAGGAGCTGATGGAAACCATAAGAGTCCTTCCTCATCACACACATGAGCACACAACCATTCCACTTAAAATGGGTGGAAGAAATAAGCTAATGAATGGAAGAAGAAAGGGACTGACAGATGGAGGGAGGCTGGTGGTGGTGCGGCTACATTGGAACCGTAAGCTGTAATTGTGCTTCATCATGGTTTGATTGGTGTGTGTGTGCATGGTTTATTTCTCTGTTAGTGTTTTCTGTTCCAGCTTACCCCTAGGATTTTTGCTTCTAAAATCAGACGAATGTAAATAACTCTCTATGCCTTTTTTTACCTCAATGCATCTCCCCTTGGCACTGACATGGTCACTACTCTACTGTATAAAAACACTTGACTTTGTACTCACAGGATTGACAACGGCCCACAGCAAAACACTCCTCTGGGAAGAACAATGATTCTGTTTCCTTGTAGATACCTGTAAAATGGAGGGATACTGGTTTGGTACTGGTACTAGGTGTGTGATAGACTGAAAGATGCAGGTGACAACCCCAGCCCCACCCAAAAGAACACAATGTGGTGTACTCACAGCTCTCGAAGGCCAATTATTCGATCTAGCAGAGTCGAATCAAGAGAGGTGATGTGGTTCTTGGAAAGATCTCTGTGGGATTAACCAACATATCAATTTAAAATGTATATTTGTGCAAGCCAATCACACACAGACACAAAAAATGTAGGCATTTTTTTAAACAGTGCTACAAAAATGCAAAAAAGTGTAAACATCTGTCATTATCAGTAACAGTTTTTTCCCCATAATGAAAACCGATATACATAGGGGTCGATCGGCCAGCGATCGGTATCGGCTGATTTCCGTAGTAACTCATGAGATCGGCGAATGCCCTTCTATGCCGACCACAAAAGCCGATCGCCAAAGCGATTGTTTCAAGCACTGTTGTATCCTGACCTAACTAACACCACGTCACCATGCGGTGATGTGATCTCTTCAAAAAGAAAGTCAAATATGTTTTTGTCTGAATTAGGCTGATTTCATGGTTTCCTTTTTCATGTATCATATAGCCAGTAACAGGGGATGAGCCAGGAATTCTGGGTTCATGACAAAAATCATGTTGCCAACCCCTTTATGACTTAATAACTAATTGTATTAGTAATAAACACACGCCTCTACAACATTGCATGGAAGTCAGGAACAGTACCTCTGGACTGGCAGACTGGGGTGGTGGTCCCCATTTTTAAAAAGGGTGACCGGACTGTGACCGGGTGACTATAGGGGGATCACACTTCTCAGCCTCCCTGGGAAAGTCTACTCCAGGGTGCTGGAGAGAAGGGCACGACCGTTAGTCGAACCTCGGCTACAGGAGCTGCAATGTGGTTTTCGTCCCGGTCGCAGAACACTGGACCAGCTTTACACCCTTGCAAGGGTACTGGAGGGTATGTGGGAGTTTGCNNNNGACCTGGAAAAGGCATTCGACCGTGTCCCTCGTGGTGTCCTGTGGGGGGTGCTCCGGGAGTACGGGATTGATGGTCCGCTTCTACGTGCCATTCGGTCCTTGTACAATCGAAGCAGGAGCCTGGTTCGCATTGCCAGCAGTAAGTCGAGCTTGTTTCCGGTGAACGTTGGCCTCCGCCAAGGCTGCCCTTTGTCACCGATTCTGTTCATAATCTTCATGGACAGAATTTCTAGGCGCAGTCAAGGTGTTGAGGGAGTCCAGCTTGGTGACCTTAGGATCTCGTCTCTGCTATTTGCAGACGATGTGGTCCTTATGGCCTCATCAGGCTGTGACCTTCAGCGTTTACTGGAGCGGTTTGCAGCTGAGTGTGAAGCTTCTGGGATGAGACTCAGCACCTCCAAATCCGAGGCCATGGTTCTCAGTCGGAAACGGGTGGACTGTACCCTCCGGGTTGGGAGTGAGGTCTTGCCTCAGGTGGAGGAGTTCAAGTATCTCGGGTTCTTGTTCACGAGTGAGGGAAGGTTGGAGCGTGAGATCGACAGACGGATCGGTGCAGCATCTGCAGTAATGCGGTCGCTGTACCGGACCGTCGTGGTGAAGAGAGAGCTGAGCCGGAAGGCAAAGCTCTCTGTTTACCGATCGATCTACGTTCCCACCCTCACCTATGGTCATGAGTTATGGGTCATGACCGAAAGAATGAGATCGCGGATACAAGCGGCGGAAATGAGTTTCCTTCGTAGGGTGGCTGGACTCACCCTAAGAGATAGGGTGAGGAGCTCGGCCATCCGGGAGGAGCTCAGAGTAGAGCCGCTGCTCCTTCACATCGAGAGGAGCCAGTTGAGGTGGCTCGGGCATCTAGTCCGGATGCCTCCCGGGCGCCTCCCTGGTGAGGTGTTTCGGGCATGCCCAGTCGGGAGAAGGCCCCCGGGAAGACCTAGGATACGCTGGAGGGACTATGTCTCACAGCTGGCCTGGGAACGCCTTGGTGTCCTCTTTTTGGAGATTAAAAAATATAACAATTGGGTTTTTTTACCAGAAATGTCCTAATTTGTATGGCAGTGAATTCCAAACCGTGGATAAGATTGAAGATACAAAAGATAGAAAATGAATGAATATGAGGAATATAATGAATATATGCAGGGAATCCACTGTATTTTGGTTACGTATCAGCATGTACAAGGATGTGCGTCTGGAGTGCCAATATCCTCCAACAAAACTGTTCATTAGCAATCACCCCTAAACACTTCACTTAATCTTGGCCGAGCTACTAATCTATATTCATGCCATTTACATTATGCATGGATGAGTGCTTCACTCATTTCATTCTATAATGACATTCCCGTTCTTGTTTGTAAAAACACGTGCAACACATCGGATTTCTCCAACGAGTCCAAATATGTGCCCTTCTTCCCTCAGTCTTGCACTGATTCCACAGGAATGCTAACATAAAAGCCAGGAATGAAATCATCCTAAATGTCAGAATATGAGCCTTCAAAAAGGAAAGAAAAGTTTAGCCAAGGTCATCCAAGTATTTGGGTCCAATTTTCAGGAACACACTGTAGTATGATAAACCTCTACTGGCCTAAGTGGTTGTTCAAAACAATCTTAAGAAATAGGAATGTCCCGATCCAATCTTCAAAAATCAGGATGGTCTGCTGCCACAAGATTGCCGTATTAAGGTCATAACTCACACTGGCCACACTCCAATATGGTAGGTGCGGTAGTGCGCCTCAAAGCTGATTGCCACTCGACTCCCGCCACACGGAAGAAGAAGAAAACCCAACACCACCATGCAGACATGTCCGCTGTGTTAGTTTCACGCTGGACGATATTCGGCTCCATAGCTAGAGTGGTAGTTCTCCCTCGCTGTGTCCGAACTGTCAGGGTGCGAGGAGCTCGCACGGGAAGTGACCTTGGGACCGTCCAAAAATTACTATTGCGTTGAAGAGAGTTTGTTAAAAAATGTCTATCCATTCATCTTCTATGCCGCTTATCCTCACAAGTGTCGTGGGAGTATGCTGGAGCCTATCCCAGCTGACTTCGGGCGAGACGAGGGGTACACACTGGATTAGTCGCCAGGCAAACACAGGGCAGACAAACAACCCTTCACACTTAGGGTTTCCTTATCTCAGCTCGTATATGAAGTTACTTGGTAAATTTGTTTCGTCACATACACAACGCATTTGACAGAGCTGTTGACGGCTTGTGTTGCGCCGGTCACTGACTGCTTTTTGGTGATATAAAGTCAGTAGGAAAATTTTGCTCGTAGTACTGAACCTGTTTGCCATTAATGGGCGTTGGCATGAATCATGCACATCACTAAAAAAAAAAATTAAGTAATAAAATCACATATACAGATATAGCTGATAAAGCCTGACTCTATTATACAATGAATTCATTTTAATCTCAATTTTGAGGTTTTTCTGTAACGTTTTCAAAAAAACAATAGATATAGCAACTTCTGAAAAATCCATGTCAATTTCAGACTTAGTAATGTACCAAATCCAGCCCCACCCACTTCCAGTTAAACCACACCCACTTCCAGTTTATGAGCTGCCCACTCTGAGTACAGATCATTTAGATGGGTGAGCAGATAGAGATACAGGTAGTGGTGTACTCATCCCTACAGGGTGCCCTGCACTGACGAGGCGTTGTATCTCACAGCATGTGAACGGGCTTGTAAGGAAGTGTATTATTGACAGAACTTTGATAAAGGAGGTAAGAAACACTACTGACATTACAAAAGACGTCGTGGCAAAGTACGTGGGTGGTGTTACAATAGAATGAATAATGCAAAGGTTCCCAGTGAGCACATGTTGCAGAGGCAACGGTTTAAGAGAGACATTTCACAGACAGGGAGCCAGGCAGGTGTGTGTAAGCGTGCATGCATTCAGCTCTAACCCTCCACTCTTGGAAGTTATGTTTGTAGTGCCTCGAGTGCAGCTTGCACTGTACCCCGTTGCACGAAAATGTCACTGAAGTGATCAGGGTTGGTGTTTTTTTAGAAGCGGTAGATGAATCACGACGACGGAAGTGAGAGGAGCCGAAATGGAGTCTTCTGCCAACATAAACAAGTGAGGAACAGCGAGGAACAGCTTCCTTGGGGCTTCACTGCAAAGCCTGAGCTGCACGTGAGAAGGAGAAAGGTTGCGAGAGGACAAAGCGTGTGAATGTAACTAATTAACTAACGAAGGACGCATTCGGACCAAAATGTTCATTACCGTACGTGCACGGCAGGCATCAAGTTCACCTCAGGAGGTAAAATAATAAATAAATAAAGCCAATGTGAGGTTGATTAAACGGGAACACACTCCTCGCTCACTCTCTTTCTCGTGTGTGTGTGTGTGTGTGTGTGTGTGTGTGTGTGAACTGAGCAGAACGCCCATTCCCAAAAGGAAACATCTGTACATTCCAGACGAACTGTGTAAGAAAGATGGAGCGCAAGAGAGTGTTCTCCTCTGCTAAAGCCATCAACGGATAAAACAACGGCGCACAAAGACCCTTGATCCACGAGCCGATAGTTTGCACTTTAGGCTGACACCTCATCTTATGTAACGCTCTCCGGCGCAGTTTGGTGTGTGTGGTCATGTCTCCGCCAAAATAACAAAGTTGGTGGAAACACTGCCTGGATGAGACATGACAAAGTGAGAGAGTGTGTTTAGCATGATCATATAACATGACCTTCACCGTGTCTATTAGCAGCAAGCTCCTGTTCTCTGGACACACGTGGTTTTACTTACACACACACACACACACACACACACACAGCATAGGCATAGTGCTGCTATAGTGCTGCTCACAAACATCCACAGCACACATATGGTTCTGTTTTACTAACGGTGTGGCCAATGATCTAACCGCTCCTTATAAGGCCTGTCTGGTGCCACTTATTCTGAGCTGGTGGATGGGAACACACACACACACACACTCACACACACGCACACATACAGTGGAAAGAATACGAATAGTGGAAAATACAAATGACCACAAAGAAAGAGCAAGAAAAAGTCTCACAGTGATATTCATGGGAATTAAATGACAGAGATGTATAAGGCCAAATAAAAAAGCCACAGTCCTGAATATAAGCAGTAGGTTTGAACACACAGCATATCAGTTTTACTGCCTCGAGGTAACAAAGTGAAGTCAAAGTCTCAGAAAGTGGAAACCAGCGGCCCACTAACCCACTAAACACAGACTTCTCTGTGGTCGCTTTCATCCTTCCTTCAGCATCCCACTGCTGCTGCCTCACCCTTTTCTCCTTTTCCCCTTGCCTCTGCTACTTTAAAATGCTTCAAAGGAGGAGATGTTCAAAGATGGCAGACTAAGAAAATAGAATGGTCAGGTGTAACAGAGAAACAAATCATGGAGATGATCCGTGTGATCAGATTCGACCTCATGTTTGTTGATTGTGTCCACCTCAGCCCATGATGCAGCATCACACGAGAGCTCCCCACTGAGCCTCCATAGACCAGAGACCAAGAGGGATGTGGGATGCAACAAAACATCAAAATAGTTAGGGCTGGATTTACATTGCAAAGTTTAAAGTGCTATAATTACTACAAATATTTACACAATACGCATGTTTAATAATAATACTAATAATAGTATTATAAGTATTAGCAGTAAATAATAACATCATTATCATGAATAATTAGTATTATTTGAAAATAATATGTACTATTGTTGTCAAGACAATATAATAATCATAACAATAACAATAATATCTAGACCTGTGCAATTTCGGGGGAAATTGCGTGTGAATGCTAGCAACACCGATGCAGAATATTCTATATTATTTTATAATATTATAATTAAATAAAAATAATTGATAATTATTAATAACAATTATTGTTTATTTTTATTATATTATCATTTATTGTTATTATTGTTGTTATATTATTATTATTGTTATTATTCCTTCATTCATTTTCTATACCGCTTATCCTCATATCTGTTATTATTATATTGATTATACAATAATTACTGTTATTATTGTTGTTCCAATCCATTCCATTTTCTTCCGCTTATCCGCTTCTGGGTTGCGGGGCAGCATTCTCAGTAGGGAAGTCCAGACTTCTCAGTCTCCAGAGACCTCTTCCAGCTCCACCGGGAGGACACCAAGGTGTTCCCAGGCCAGCTGTGAGACATAGTCCCTCCATTGGTACTATTAACGGATGCACGGAATTGGCCAATAAAAATGTAGTTTACTGTTAAACGCACAATCTTGCGAAAATTGACATAATGTGAATGAAACGCTTTCATCGAGAGGAGAAGAAACGTTCGTGTGGGTAAGTAATTAACTACCAGACGGCTCAATCTTGGCGGATTCCTGTTACAAACACTAAAACGTCTTCTCCCGAACGAAACATTTTGACGATAAACACCTAAAATTTGTGTTTGTGGCTTTGCTGATGCTTGCGCCTAACACAATGCCTCCATAACTTGCTCTTCCCTCCTGCCGGTCAAATGAAAATATATACATTTAGTGCTTTTGGTGCATCCATCCTTATCCATCCATATTTTCTATACCGCTTATCCTCATTAGGGTCGCTGGTATGCTGGAGTGTATTCCAGCTGACTTCGGGCGGGAGGCGGGGTACACCCTGGACTGGTCGGCTTTTGGTGTATTAGTACATGATTTGATACTATAGTTGACCATTTTACAATTTAAAAAAGTGGCTGCATTGGGCTGAAATATATGATACATAGGCTAATGTAAGATGTTTGTCTACATAGTGGCTTACCATCGCCAGGTGTGGTGTGAATGAACAATGATGACCTCAGTGTAAGCGCTTTGAGAGGCGCATATTAAGTGTAATTCATTATTATTAACTGTTAAAAAAAAACGGTGCAGCACAGACAAGCAGTATAGGAACGGAGCGACAGAATCTCAAAATACTGTTAACATATCAGTTACATATTCATCTTTATCGATTAATTGATATGTCATAATTGGCACGCAGATATATGAGTCGGGCTCTTGAAGTGGGAACGTGTATTGGACTTGCTTGGTACTACATCATGGTTTGTAAATACTTCTACCCACCCGAGTCTGTAATGATTTACTGGGAGAAAGGAGTAATTTGCACTACTAAGACAAAATTACACATTACGTTCTACTGTGTTCTCTTTTTTACTCTCATTGACAGAATTTCTAGGTGCACCCAAGGCGTTAAAGGATTCCGGTTTGGTGGCTGCAGGATTGGGTCTCTGCTTTTTGCAGATGATGTGGTCCTGTTGTCGCTGGCTTGTTTCGCAGCTGAGTGTGAAGCGGCCGGCATGACAATCAGCACCTCCAAGTCCATGGAGGTGCTGATTCAACAAATGGTGGAGTACCATCTCCGGGTCGGGGATGAAATCCTGCCTCAAGTGGAGGAGTTCGAGTACGTTGAAGTCGGGTTCATGAGTGAGGAAAGGATGGAATGAGAGATAGACAGGCGGATTGGTTCGACGTTTGCAGTCATGCGGACTCGGCATCGGTAAAGAGAGAGCTGAGCTGAAAGGCAAAGCTCTCAAATCACCGGTCGGTCAAGATTGCGGGTACAAGCGGTCAAGATTAGTTCCTCCGCAGGGTGGCTGGGCTCTCCCTTAGAGACAGGGTGAGTAGCACTGTCATCCGGAACAGACTCGGAATAGAACCGCTGCTTCTCCGCATCGTGAGGAGCCAGATGAGGTGGCTCGGGCATCTGGTTAGGATGCCAACCGGACGCCTCCTTGGATTGGTATTCAGGGCATGTCCGACCGGTAGGAGGTCTCAGGGAAGACCCAGGACACAAGGGAGAGACTATGTCTCTCTACTGGCCTGGAAAGATGTTTATTATTGGCTCACAGCATTTGGAAAAATAAAATTAAACACTAAAAATACAGCAAAAATTTTAAAATTACAGCAAAAAGGCACAATGTGAAGGACAATGCTGATATGTTGATATTAATAATTAATAGCACAAAAAATGTATGTAAATAGATGTTTTTAATCAAATAAAAAATTATACACAAAAATATATAATAAAATATAATATAATATAATATATATAATATAATAAATAAAAAAATATAATAAATAAATAAAAACGGCCCCCTGCACCCTTTGATTTTTGGAAAAGGTTTGGACACCCATGGACTAGATTTTAACATTAGCTTTAAGGAAAATACAATGACAAAATATAGGACTGGACAAACAGACTTTTTTATTCAATTGAGTCATAAAACAATACTATGAAGGTTAACTAACTACAGTAGCACTAAATAGCATTTTATTTTCAAAAGACAAGCTGAATAACCATCACACAATGGAAAACTTAATCCAATAGTTACAGTATCACCTTATAGCTCTACATTTGTGTAGTAAAGGATGCGCAAATGCTGAAGATAAAAATGAAATGATGCTTTCAGTATGTGGAGGCAAGCTATGGCCGGAAGTCTGTCCTGTAGCTGCGCGTAGACAAATTTCAGCGAGATTTTGCAAAAGTTATTGTGTTCTCTCGAAAAAGTGTCACAAGGTTTTGCAGCAAGTCTTTTTTCGGACACGAAACTGTACCGTCAACATTTTTTGAGAGCAAATAAACCACTAATGCTATTAAAATGTATAAATAATATTTATATATATTATAGTATACTGTATTACCCTTGCGACCCTTTGACATTGTTTGATTCTTTTTTTCGAGCTACTAAAACTATACAGAACAGAACACAATCATAACACGCAAACAGGCAGAAAACAATTTGGCTGTAAAAGCAGTGGGAAGAAGGCAAGCTTATTTACACCCACCCCCTATTCCTAACAGTCACCGTTCTATTAACACAATATGCAGCATGTTATACA
>QODF01000261.1:0-47355 GCA_024372805.1 Oostethus manadensis | reverse complement strand
GGAAGAGTGAGGTTACAGGGAGAAGAGATAAAAAAAGTGGAGGATTTTAAGTACTTAGGGTCAACAGTCCAGAGCAATGGAGAGTGTGGAAAAGAGGTGAAGAAGCGTGTGCAGGCAGGCTGGAATGGGTGGAGAAAAGTGTCGGGTGTGATAGAAGAGTTTCAGCTAAAATGAAAGGAAAGTGTACAAAACTGTGGTGAGACCAGCGATGTTTGGTTTAGAGACAGTTCCACTGAGGAAAAGAGAAGAGGCAGAACTGGAGGTAGCAGAGATGAAGATGCTGAGGTTCTCTATGGGTGTGACCAGGATGGACGGGATCAGGAATGAGCACATACGAGGGACAGCGCATTTTAGAGATTTTGGAGATAAAGTCAGAGAGGCCAGACTGAGATGGTTCGGACATGTCCAGAGGAGAGATAGTGAATATATTGGTAGAAGGATGCTGAGTTTTGAACTGCCAGACAGGAGGCCTAGAGGAAGACCAAAGAGGAGGTTTATGGATGTAGTGAAAGAGGACATGAAGGTAGTTGGCGCAAGAGAAGAGGATACAGAAGACAGAGTTAGATGGAGGCCATTGATTCGCTGTGGCGACCCCTGAAGGGATAAGCCGAAAGGAAAATAAGAAGTTTGGAGATTTTTTTTATGAATGTCCTACGCTGTGCATTAAAAGAGATAAGATTTTTGGGGGTCTGCTGCAAAAAGATAGATGGTCTACCGCAGCCGAACCGCCACTTGTCTGCCTTAATCTGATGATTTTATTGTATGAGAAAACAACCCGAGGGAAGACAGAAACATAGTTACGTCAGTAAGCATATCTCTCCATGTATTAATTATTACCGTCATCACCTTCACCTCTGTTTAAAATCGGTTTAGTCTATGATTCTGAAGTCAGGATTTAGTTTGTTTCATATGAATATAATAATGATAATGATCTTAATCAAGCAAGTATCCAAAGAGAAGATTATATGTATAAGAAATATATGTACTATACAAGTGATCTGAGGTGTATCATTACTTCCAATATTCTTATTCTAGTCTTAATTATTGTAATACCCAAGGGAGGATAAGCGGCCCTGAACATGGATTGATATTATTACTATGCATATTATTATATACTATGATTATGTATACTATATAGTTATAAAAAATAACTTTGTATTGCACCATTTTCTTTCATTTGTCATCTTCCATTGTGTTAAGTTGTGGAATTGGCATTTTCCCACAGCGAATACAAACTGAAAACCAAATCTTTGTGTTTTTATTAGTTAGTAACAATATTTTAGCTGTTTCTAGTTACATTTCTTTATTTTATTTTTTTGTTTTTCCTGCAATGAGCCACATTCCACGAATAGCCCCTGGGCCACACTTTGGACAACCATGTGTGTTTGGCGACCCGGACTTGGGACTGTCAAGCTGCATTATGGAAGGTCTGATGCACCGACGGGAAACCGGCACGGCATGGTGGTATTTATGTACAATCGGAGGTGCCACGTAGCGGATACTTCAAGCAAGAAACACTTCCTGACTTCCACTTTTAATGTGCACCCCTTCTCGCTAAATATAGCGACCGCGTCGCTACGCTGTCAACACAGATCTGCGTGTTATGAAACCAAACCAGTGATCGCCGGACCTTTTAAAGTTGGTCCCTAACCAAATCTGCAGCATTTACTTGGAAATCAACACGCAGCAAGCAGACTCCGATGGAAAAACCAGCCACGCGTCTCTCACTGACGCTGACGATGGGAACGCCAAGGTGGGCATTAAGCACCTAATGTGCGTAACGCCCTTCCACGCTGCCACTTCCATATTACGTGCATTACCGGCGCCGCACGGAAGGCGACAAACTGATGGAAAATGAAGACAGAAGGATCGGAATTGGAAATGAGCTTGTGACATCCCCAAATAAGTATTGGGTAAACTGTCGTTTGTGTTTTACTGCATTTAAAACTTGGTTTGAGCTTGTTTGTTTTTTTTAAATATCCAGTACCTGTGATCATTTGAGAATAGGGAGGTACCAATCCACATTATTTGGCATCGTATTCGATCCGATTTTTTAAAATCTTGCCGATTTGATCCATTTTTTAAAAATAATACACTTTTGTTACAAACATAAATTTATGAAATTGAATATGGTTATCAAATAGCTCTTCAGAAATAATCCAACAAATGTTTTGCTGAATTGACTTTTTTTATTACACAGCATGACCAAAAATATTTTTTGTCTTTTGACACAAACCTTTGTGAGTCAGGTCCCTAATGAAAATAAAACTCCATCCAATAACAGATGAAATGTGCATGCAAAATACTGCAGGGACGGTATATTGTGTTGTTCCAAGCTACTGTTTAGTGTGTGGGCTATAGAGGGCAGTGGTGTTCAGCATGCTGGTTAGAGCAGGCGTTTGGAGGCGAGTGCGTAGAATAAGAAAAGCAGGAAGTGTAGAGTGTGAAGGGCTGAGTGCTCTGAAAAACCCTAAAACAACAGACTTGAGCTTTTAATAAAAAAAAGGAGTGAGCGCTATCTGTTGACATGTAAGTGAGTTACAGCCATCCTGACGTGGAATTATTCAGCCGCCATTACAATACTTTTAGGGTAGGACTAATCATGTGACATGGTTATAGATCAATTTGTGGTTTGATTTAGACTATAACAAGCAGCGGTTAGGGCGGCACTTCCCGTGCAAGCTCCCGGCACCATGACAGAAGAGTCCGGGCGCAGCGAGGCAAATCTACCGTGTAACTACAAAGCCGAAAATCCAGCGTCCAACTTGAAACTCTGGATGATTATGTTGCGTGTTTTTATTCGTCTGGGTGGCGCATTTACCGCACCTATCATGTTGGATGGAGTGTGGCCCAGATTTACGGCAAACGGATCATCCTGATCTCATGGCATACAGTGGATCGGCAGCTGATCCCGATCCTGAAGCTCGGATCGGGACATTCCTAGTTCGCCGTCTGATTTGCTTGTGGCTGCCCTGTTGTCACGAGACTGCTTTTCTCCGAACAAAAAATCTCGTCACCCTTAATCGTTACATTTGAATCTGTCGAGAGCTCCTAACACACCTGCCAAAAATCTTAATAGACCATTGAGTGAAGTGTTTTCCGTCGTTTATGCAGGTTTGTGTTTTACTGCACTTAAATCTTGGTTACGCCTTGTTGTTTTGAAGATTTCCATTATTTTAATTCAAGGTGACGGCCGGGTCAAGAAGTGCAGTGAAGCCACACACACACACACACATGCACACTACAGGACCCTGAAAAACACATAGTAAAAATAAATTGCATGGTATTATCACTATTGGGTTGCGCTGCACAGCATATGCTGCATTTGTATGAAAAGTTCATTTCCTCAGCTTTTCAGCTTGCCCACAGCCTTCAAACAACCATTTTTATTATCATCTAGGCGCCTCAGTCAACAGTTTTCAGGGGGAGGAGCCAAGAGACGGCTGATTGAAGACGTCTACAATGCCCTAACGTTTAACTCAAGAGTCTGCCTGGCAGGGTCACAACACTCTCCACTCCTCTTCAGAACATTCTGTCCATTTTTCCAGCTGCTGCTGCCTGCATTGTCTGGCTTCCAGCTGGAATACGCAGGGCAGCTGTGTGCAGCGGTTTAACACACTTGCTGAAATACGGCCTGACTTGAGCGCGCGCACAAACACGCACACTGACCATGTCGTCAATGCATGCATGGAAAACCTCCGCCCCCAGAAAAACTTCACCACTCTCATGTGCTCCACCGGACACCGCTTCTGGTAAACGAAACCGTGTCAGTCCGTCGCACAGTCGTAAAGTGTGAGATTAGATAATAACTGTGGGCGCTTCTGGGGAGAGAAAATAACTTCTAAATCTGCCTAAAACTAAAATGGAAAATATTTGAAGAATTGTACATGGTTGATTCCACTTCTATTTGTTCTTCTATTTTGTCACGTCCAAAAGACGCATGCACAAGTGGACATGCACACACTTACGCCTCTAATTTACAAATCAGCCACACATGACACCTGCCAGCCATCGGGTCATGACGGTACTTGCTGCTCACCATGAGAAAACCTTCCCCTCCACCCTCCTATCACTAAAAATATGATTAAAAAAGCCATCAAACATGCAACTCCACTGGCTTTGGTCACACATTACTCCGTACAGTGAGAGAGGTTGTGTACATTTTCATGACTAAGGTGTCACAGTCAAACAAGTTTGCCACCATAGCTTTGCACGTTCAGCCTCATATTGAAAATAACTGAGAAGCTTCACGTGCAGATGCTCCCAGCACAGCAACGCAGTGGGTCAAATAAAAAGCGAAAGAGAGCTATGCGTTTCATCAGGCAGGTACCGTCAATGTAGGATCCTCCATTCTTTTAGTGGCGTAGGGATTTCTTGACATTTCATGGTCATCAACACAATGTACAAATGACTCACTTCATTATTCACACCCGTGATTTCTCCCGGCGTAGGGTTCTCCAACCTTTTTTTTTTTTTTTACTGGAGAGCTACTCACAAAGTGAAAAAGCTTGTTTTGCCGGAAGATTAACAAAAGGTTGGTATTCATACAAGTCACATAAAAAATCATTAAAAAAAACGTCCATCTGCATTTAGTGGATGGCTTGCAGGCGCCTCCCGTGGTCGCGGAGGGGGGGTCACCTGTTGCCCATTTGCACCACATTAGTGACCCCTCCTCTGAGAGTTCAAATTGAGGGTCTCTTCTACAATACTAGCTTCATCGTATGACAAGTTCAAGACGTCCATGATGAATATTAGGAGGTTATACGGTCATACATCCACATGACCAGACCAACATCATAAAACAGCTCAGCAATTTTAGGAGAACAGAAGCAATTCGAACCAAGTTAGCCAAGCTACATCCATTTCTCAATTACTGGATTAAATTGTCCATTGTTGCATAGCGTCCTTAATTGTGAGTTTTTTTGGGGGGGGTTTGCTCTTAAATAACTGCCCTTTTATTCGCTGATCCAAAAATCACACGCACTATGCCGGTAAAAAAATTAGTGTAAAATGTTAAAAATTGAATTATAAAAAATGAAAAAGGAAAAAACAGATTTGGAAAAAAAAAAAAAGGAAAGGAATTTGATTTGAAAAAATAAAACAGATTTCATAGGGCCCTAAATAGGTCAGGATTGCACGCAATTAGTCTAAAAGAAGTCTAAAAAGATCAAAATAGAAAACTTAAAATACTTATGCCCTGTCCACACCTAGGCGGGTCTCACATAAAACAATTTCCACGATTTGATCATCCACACAAGCCCGCAGACATATTGCACTAAAAACAAAGGTTTTCAAAACCTCCGGCGGCCAAAGTGTAGATCTGGAACCGGAGTTTGACGATTACAAACGTCACTTCCTGCGACAACGTATGCTGTGACCTGTATTTACATCAGAAACAACATGGATGCCCTCAGGACTGACAATATTTTCTTGCGTCTTGTTGACTTTTCTAAAACGTATTCTAAAATGTTTTAAAAGACTTGTTAGTCCACAAGAACGAGCCGGGTGCCATGTTTTATGTTTCGCGGAAGTGACGGGATGACAGAGGATGATTCTGATTGGATAGAATTTTAGCAAATATCGCCACCTATAGGTTTGGCATGCTTATGACTGTTGTTCCCAATGCATTTATGCGGTTATGTGAGGATGCGTTTTTTTTTTAAATACGAGGTTGTGTGGACACCATTTTCACATTTTTTAAAATGTTTTTAATTTTTAAATAATTCCTTGACTATAGGTCAAGGCGGTGTTGCCAAGCTGCAGATTTTGTCGCTACATCCGGCAACATCCCAAAGCCCCCTTGATGGCGAATCTTCTCAAAAGCAACTAGCGACAAATGTAGCTACTTTTCGTGGTGTCATTGGGGAGTTTTCTGGTATTGTTTTGCATTTTGTATTCACACTGAGCAGCAGCGGGTGCTGTTGGCAGGTCCGCCACGCCCAAAGGCAGTCACAGGCGGGCAGCGTGAAGCCTCTGTGGCCCACTGAGAGCATGATGTGGAGCCTTACTCATCATAAGTGCAAATTAATCATGCATGCACCAGTCCGGCCGGGGTGGAGCTCGTCCTGTTTGACACGCCGAGAAAATGCGAATGTTTCTTCATCAGTAGCCAGGGTAAAAGGGATGTGTGATGCTTCTAACGTGAGCCATCTGTTATTAGAAGAGCTGACCAAGACAAAATATTTTTTTTATTTTGATGAACTTATTATGAATTTGAAATCAACAAAACCAAGAATCAAGTTTATTTGTAGTTTTAAGCGTAATTAAGGTGTTTTTACTCACTTTTTTTGTCTCTCCTATGGAGATATGCTTTTTTCCTAGAGCATTTACAGCAACTTCACATGCAAATTAGACGCAAACATCATCTAATGATTTCCAAACAGTATAAAGTATGTTTTGTACACCGTCCAGGTGCAAACTCGAACCACCGGTTAGTCCCTTTTGGTATGGAAGTCAATACGGAAGCTTGGAGGTCAAACCAGCATCACCCAAATGATGATGGTACAACTTCTACTTGTAGTTGTAGTTTTTGTGTGACTTTTAGGGAATATTTTTCCCCGAAAGCAAGTTTCTGCAAAGCACCCAGCTTCGGCCAGTATCCCAAATAGTCATAAATTGGCATTTAAATTCTCTTGTCTAATCTGTCTGGTTGTGAAACTCAAAAGATGATGATATATTCAGGACTTCTCTCCCTTTATCTCGCTGGAAAGTCTGCACTTCCATTACTGATGTCATAAATTACTCTCGCCATGGCAACACAACAAACTCCCTGACACACGGTCAACGCGTTCAGTGCTTGTGTAAGTTTTGTGTTATGTGTGTGCGTTCAGAGGTGATTATACGATGACGGCTTTGTCTGGAGGAGAGAAGATGAAACGAGAGATCAGTCTGAGGCTTTTCTACTGCTTGTTTCTCGTTTAGCAACCAAAGCAAAAACATATGACATGTCTTTCTGTGAATGTATCATAGGAGCAATTACACAGGGTAATAGTAACAATACAGTGTAATAATACAGCATACAAGTGTGTGAGGTAGGTGGGTGGAATATTGTGATCCAAAATCCTTACTGGAGTTACAACAAGCAAACAGTGTTTGGGTTATGTAGGCTTTGGAGGTACGCCGGATCATCTCGGACCACCACGGCTAGCCACCTCAGAGTTAGACGGAGGCACCGCCGCAGACGACAGAAGCACGGCTGCAGTTGTAGCATGACAACCAGGCTGAAGGCTAGACCGTGACTCCAATTCTGCTCTCTTCCAAACAGCAAATTGTCCGTCACTCCATCCACTTTCCATGCCGCTTATCCTCATTGGGGGAGCGGGGGTATGCTGGAGCCTATCCCAGATGACTTTGGGCAAGAGGCGGGGTACACCCTGGACTGGTCGCCAGTCAATCGCAGGGCAGACATACAAACATTCACACTCACATTCACACTCTAATGGACAATTCAGAGTCGCCAATTAACCTAACATGTATGTTTTTGGAATGTGGGAGGAAACCCATGCATGCACGTACGGGGAGAACATGCAGGCGGAGATTCGAACTCAGATCTTCTGACTGCGTGGCCGATATGCTAACCACTCGACCACCAAATTGTCACTGTAATAATAATACCGCATGTGACGGACATTTGACAACGTGCAACATGTGTTCACTGTGTTTTCTTGTACGATTGATTTGATTACTTTTTGCTTTTGGTTTAAGCCATTTTGCACCAACTATTATTTTGTGTATGTTAACTGAAAACCTCAATCAATTCTCCATAACAGCTGAGAGTATCTTCTTTTTTTTCTTTGGCTTATCCCTTCAGTGGTCGCCACAGCGAATCAATTGCCTCCTTTATCCTCTTCTCTTGCGCCAGCTACTTTCATGTCCTCTTTCACTACATCCATAAACCTCCTCTTTGGTCTTCCTCTAGGCCTCCTGCCTGGCAATTCAAAACTCAGCATCCTTCTACCAATATATTCACTATCTCTCCTCTGGACATGTCTGAACCATCTCAGTCTGGCCTCTCTGACTTTATCTCCAAAACCTCTAACATGTGCTGTCCCTCTGATGTTCTCATTCCTGATCCTGTCCATCCTGGTCACACCCAAAGAGAACCTCAGCATCCTCATCCCTGCAACCTCCAGCGCTGCCTCCTGTCTAGTATACGCATTCCAAAACAAGGCTACCAGCGTTTCTGCAGAACATGTCAACATCTGCTCTGAAAGTCATATATGCCATCCCAGCTGTTTTATATACAGTACGTTCATACATATATGAAACTATTAAGACTTTTGTGGCTGGCTGACATCTGCATGGCTTGTGCTGTTTATACAGGGTGTAAAGCGTTTGTGTTCAATTAGCAATGCGGTTGTTTGGTTTTCTGAAAAATCTGACAAATATCGACGTAGGGGATTTATAACCCCTGTGCTGAAATGGATAATAAAAGTCAAAATGAATACAGTGGATGATCATTATTTACACATACATATGCGCTAATTAAAATTACCGATTTCTTTTCATGCTGCCGGAAGGCAAAGATTACGTAAAACACGTACAGTCGGCTCAGTCTACAGAGTTCACAGTCGATCATCTCACCTCCTTCTGGTGCCGGGGATTTCTGCTTATTTGCTGCGTATTTAAGTTAAATAAGAGTTTGTGGTTTGAGGGGAAATAAATAATTGAGGACATATGGCTTCCGTCTGCTTAGAACATGATGTCCTTGCTGCGACATCACCGGAGGAACGGCAAAAGGATCTTCGCCACAAAGTCTACTTTTACTTTCCTAGTCACCAGCGTCAGTCTAAAGAGCAACAAGAAATCACATGCACGCACTCTAAAAAAAACAAAAAACTCTGGCAACAGGGCCTTGAGAATAGAGGGCTTAGTCACACAAAAAATGATTCCTTAAATAGAATGACTCTGCACGTTGCAGTCGTCATGCAGTGCAACTTGCATGAAATCCTTATGTTGCATCTACGCCTGCAAAATGTCTTCCCGGACTTGGAGCCCTAATTTCCAGTCTGATGTAACATTGGAATTAACTGGACCTTCAGTCGAGAAGATCAACGAGATTTTTTTTTTCCCCAGAAAGGATATTTTCAGAAATACTGTCAAAAATACAAAGTGTCTGGATTGGGAGGCCATTCACTGTCAAAGTAAGTATTCATCAAAATGACTTGTTTGTGTTGCTTTAATTGGCAAAGCAAAATAGCAAATGGACTTCATTCGGGACGGGAGGTAAATAATAACAATGGTGATGGTGATGCGCCTGTGAGCAAGTTGGATGAACATTTGCCTGTTAATTGCAGCTTCACTTAAGGCACAAATAACAGCATTCATTTGCATGCGTTAATGCATCCAGGGAGATGGGACTTACAGCACGCTGGTGGCCTGCGGGATGTCTGCCGCTCCAGGGGCCCTCTCCAGTCCGACGCTGGAGCAGTTGACCACGCAGGACTGCTGGGGCCCCGCCGGCGTGCAGCTGCAGTTGACGGGACAGGGGCTGCAGCTCTGCCCGGCGGCCGCCTGCGAGCCGAGGCTCCAGGGCTCCAGGCAGCACAGGGCCACCAACAGACCGGAGAAGAAGTAGAAGCTGGGCCCGTAGACGCCATGTTTCCGCCTGGGTACAGTCGCTCCATTTCCACAAGGCATAGCTCACTCACATCGCATCGCCTCTGATGGTGGAAGTCCTCTCAAGCTGGGAAGGAACAAACCAGTCAGGACCAACGCTTTCTGGCCTCGGGTTTCATGGGAGGAGAAGCCAAGAGAGGGACAAAGATGCACTTTGGGACGCTGGGACGGGCGCGTACAGTTTCCTCCGGTTTTCCCGTTCTTCTGAAAAACTAACGGAGCGTCTCCTGGAATCTTTCTCTGGACTGGGGGGGGAAAAAAAGTTTCGGAACTTCCTCTCTGCTGCCGCTGCTGCTCCTCCCTCCTCCTGCAGTACCACAGGCGGCCGCTGGCTCCCCTCCATGCACCACACTGGGTCGTACTGCGTCACATAGTGGACGTCAGAAGATGGGCCAACTTTTCCCACCCAGGGCCACATACTGAAAAATCAAAGGATGCAATTTAATATTTCCTCAAACTGATATTTTGTCAAACTATTTCAAGAAAAAAATGCACCTCGGCTTTGTGACGGAGGTGAAAAAGCGTATTATTAGTGTGACCTTCGGGATTTGCTCTTTTTTCACATTTTTGCTGTTGTTTTTTTGGGTGGGACTTTGCTAAATAGTTCAACATTCTTCTTAAATAATCTTTGTAAATTTGCTTGAAATATTATGACTTTTATTCCCATAAGATTCAACCTCCCCCCAATCTAATGTCCAGAAATGGCAACTATTTTTTTTTCTGTTTCTCATTTTATTAAACTTAAAAAATAACATGGTTTTTATTTAACATTTCAACCCTATGCTACCAAAATACCGTTATTTTTGCTCCTAACATTAGTTTATTGTCGTAAACTTGAAAATATTTGTCCTTAATATTCTGAATTTATTCTTGCACAATTACAGCAATTTTGACCTTTTTATGCAAACTTGTTGCATTTTGTTTCTACTTTATTCCCATAATATTTGACTTTATTCTGGTAACATTATTACTTTTTCTTTTCAATATTATGGCATTACTAATAATGCATTTTTTGTAAATGTATTTTTTCTTTGATATTTTGTTCCCTTGTTGAGGACATACAAGGCAAGAGCTCTGCTGATGATACTGTAAATACTGTTTTACTATTTATGTGTACTAATTTAGAGCTTTTTCAATACATTTTATCAACTGGTTGCTGACTCCCTTAACTTTACCTTGGATTGGCGAGAGGTACAGATCCCTTGAAATAATTGAGTTACATGTGCTGATAGCTGCTAGGAAGCCAAGCTAACGGGCTAACTACTAAAGTTTAAAGCGGTTCCGTAGCAACAAAAGAATAAAGAAAAAAAATAAAGCATTTATCACGAATGTAAGGGATAATGGCCCTGGATGTCCTCATTCCTCCTCATTAGGGTCACGGGGATGCTGGAGCCTATCCCAGCAGACTTTGGGCGAGAGGCGGGGTACACCCTGGACCGGTCGCCAGTCAAGGCCCTGGATATATGGATTCTAAATCAAAAGTAGCGTCAGTCTTGGTGCCAAATGTGGGGGAGGAGGACGACTACAGCCGTGATTTGAGAACATCAGAAAAACAAGAAGAACAACAAGATTTCTGGCACTCCTTTAGTCCAGCGCTAATGGAAACAATAAAGGCAGCTTTTACCTCACCCATTTCATCTCCTCCAACTTCCTCACCTCCTGACCTGGGACATATTCTCCACAGTAAAAATTCGACATTATCACATGCCCTGGAGATGGAGATGAAGGAGACTCTAGAGTGTACTGCAGCACAAATACTGTAGACCGAGAATTCAGGTGCCTGCAGTCCCAGACAAAGTGAGTACAATCACAAAATGACAGCCTCATCGAAAAGCTCACGGGGTTCCATGGTGATGTCACAATATTTATGGAGGAAAATAGAGCACCGAGCAAAGAAACTAAAGCTCTAAAAGAAGAAAATCGAGAGGTTGCAAGATGAAAATAGGCCAAAAACTCTATGTTAGAAAATAGAGCGTTACGCAGTGATATCAAGGCTTTGCAGGATAATATAAAGCCATTATTGGAAGATAATGATGCCTTGCGTGCTGCTCTTAAAGAAGCTAGAAACCCTAACCAAGAAAATGGAACATTATGCAAGGATGTTGGAGTTCTGCAGGATGATATCCAGACATTATTGGAAGACAGTGCAGCCTTACGCAATGCCCTCAAGGAGGTCAAAAACCCTACGGAAGAAAATAATCCATTATGCAATGACATCGATGTTCTACGGGACGATATCAAGACATTATTGGACGACAATGCTGCTTTGCGCGCTGCCCTCAAGGAGGTTAAAAACCCTGAGGAAGAAAATAATGTAGTGTTCTGCAGGGTGACATCAAGACACTATTGAAGGATAAGGCCACCTGGAGTACCACTCTGGAGGAAGAGAAAGAAGCAAAGGATAATATCACTGAGCAAATGAAAACTATAATGGATGAGATGGATCAGAATGCACGAATGAACAATGTGATGGATGTGATGTGAGTTACACCCGGGTCAAAAGATAAGGAAGCTCATAACAGAGGAGAAGCAGGTGGAATGGATGTTCCTTCAGCAAAGCAACAGATTGTCAGCTTCCTTCGATCAAACGAGGTGGATGTCGATATCAACACCATTGATACTTGCGTCCCACTGTATGGCAGAAACAACACCACACCTGTCATCATCAAGTTCACCAACAGGGCATTCAAAACTGCACTGCTGAAACAGAGAAAGAACTTGAAAGGCAAGTGATCAATTATATTTTTATATTGTGATGCGGGCCAATAAAAACACAGCTGCGGGCTGCGACTGGCCCCCGGGCTGCACTTTGCACACCCCTCTGCTGTATGTATTCCGAGTTGGGCAAAATTCAATTAGTTAGAGAGCTAGATACTTTAATAATCTCCAAGAGAAATTCATATTCCCAGCAGTTCTGCAAAAATGTTATAATAAACTTAATCACAAAATAAAACCACCAAGGCAGGGCAGGGGATCTGATAAAATAGAACAAGAATAAATAAATAGGGAACATACCACTTACACACATAATTCGATTTTTTTTTTTTAAGTCCAGTCCTGTGTGTGTTTTTCTCGCTCCCTCGCTGTTGTGTCGAAAAGCCTGGCGTGGGGGAGGAATTATCTTCTCAGTCTGTCTGTTGAGCAGGACAGAGATAGTAATCTGCCACTGAAACTGGTTGCCCATGATGGAAAGGAGCTACTACTAGGGAACTACTCCTCTAATGTTATTAGTAACAAAGAAAAGTCATGATTTTCTTTCATTTTATTGTTATCATTTCATTTTACCTTTTTGAAAAACCTTCAAGCTTTGTGAAACCGTCTAGTGCTGGCTCATACTCGTCAACGAACCACTCAAACGTGTGTTGAAGCCTCTCTGTAAAGGACCGCCTTCCGCTCTCTTAAAAGCATCTCGCACCTGAATTTGAGGAGACCATGGCGCTTTTGGCCAATTCTTTCACCACTCACCTTCGCCTCAAAAGCAACCCTGAAATGTCAGCCCCGTCGTCCTCCATCTCTTTGCCATATTTCCACACGTGCTAGCGGTGCTTCCTCTGTATTTTACTTGGCCGGGCCCACCTACCCTGAGCTCAGAACAAAGAGTTCTGTAATAACTTGTACGTCTTTTCCTCAAGCGTGCCATACCAGAGCTCCTGCCGGAAAAGCCAAACACGTGTGGATTGAACAAGGAATGCTGAAAACTCTAGGTTACAAGGGTCGAAATGAAACAGCCTTTGATTCATTTCTCATCTGATCAAATGTAAGCAATAACAGATTTTAGTCTTTCTGGTTATTTGAAGCTTGCTCTGCAGTCTTGGGGTCGCCTGGTGATATATATATATATATATATATATATATATATACAGTGGTGTGAAAAACTATTTGCCCCCTTCCTGACTTTTTATTCTTTTGTCACACTTAAATGTTTCTGCTCATAAAAATAGTTAACTATTAGTCAAAGATAACATAATTAAACACAAAATGCAGTTTTTAAATGAAGGTTTACGTTATTAAGGGAGAAAAAAAAACTCCAAATCTACATGGCCCTGTGTGATGTCCGCCCATCTGTTGGTCAACTCAAGCTAAAGCCATCTTGGGTGCTGCAGCAGGACAATGACCCAAAACACACCAGCAAATCCACCTCTGAATGGCTGAAGAAAAACAAAATGAAGACTTGGAGTGGCCTAGTCAAAGTCCTGACCTGAATGTGGCATGACCTTAAGAAGGCGGTTCATGCTAGAAAAGCCTCAAATAAAGCTGAATGACAACAATTCTGCAAAGATGAGTGGGCCAAAATTCCTCCCGAGCGTGTAAAAGACTTGTTGCAAGTTATGCCAAACGTTTGATTGCAGTTATTGCTGCTAAGGATGGCCCAAGCAGTTATTAGGTGCAGGGGCAATTACTTTTGCACACAGGGCTATGCAAGTTTGGATTTTTTTCTCCCTAAATAATAAAAACATTCATTTAAAAACGGCATTTTGTGTCTACTTGTGTTATCTTTGACCAATAATAAAATGTGTTTGATGATTAGAAACATTTTGTGTGACAAACATGCAAAAGAATAAAAAGTCAGAACGGGGGCAAATAGTTTTTCACACCACTGTGTATATATATATATATACAGTACAACCAAAATTAACTCAGAAATTTGATTTGTTGTGATTTTACCTCAAACATACCTGGGTTTACTTTTTCTTGATTCGTTTCTTTAATTAAGTTGATTGATTAAGGTAGTCTTTTACCTTTGACTTTTATCTTACAAACTGAAAAAGTCATTAGAATAAAACAATCTAAAACACAAAACCCTTGTTAATCACCATTAATTGGTTCCAGACCCAAAAGAATTTCCGCATTGTAGAATCACTTATTTATAAATGGAATATTTTTGCAGTTAAGAGTACAGAAAACCTTTTTATGACCGTCTAAATATGGGTTTTAACATTACTAAAGCACTTTAGAGTCCAGACATTACTGTAAATAAGAGTTATCTTCACATAATATAATAATAAGCCATTTAAAACATAAATAAAACATGTGCTTATGTGTGTTGCAGTAAATGTTTCGTAGATGTGTGGAGGACAGGAAGTGACATCACGGGTTCAGCCGTAACAGTAGTATGTGTAATTATCATAATTTTTATCATAATTCCTACTTCATTATTATTGTCTCTGTGGTAAGATAATTCAAACCTAAAAGTTGTACAGCAATCAATTCTGGAGCAAAGTAACATTACTGACACCAAGTGACAAATGAAGAAGACTACATATCAAAATTTCAATGCGTCTTCGTCATCCCTTATAGTTGTATTTCAGTTCATTTGGCCATTTTAATACTTGAAAATGCTTAATTTAAGCAGAAAATATGTAACATTTGGTTAACATATTTTTTAAAAAATCATCCGTATCGAACCACAAAGCAACATCATTTAGTAATTTGAAGCCGCAAAAAGTTTAACCGCGAGGTGGTGAGGGACGACTGTGAGGGATGAAGTACATTGAACGTATGTGTGCTTCAATAGGGACGGAAATAGACTGACATGGTTCATTGTATGATCTGGAATTAAAGGGGTGAGTTGCTTGGTTTGCGCCCGTGGCAATGTCGGCATTAATTCTTGGTATCAACTGGCTCTGTAATTACCCTGAAGGCAGTTTATGACAAAGAACACCAAGAACGTAAAGAACAAAATGTATAAAAAGTGAAGAACATCAAGGATTAAACATTCAGGTACATTAATTCATTTTCTATGCCGCTTATCCTCATTAGGGTCGCGGGTATGCTGGAGCCTATCCCAGCTGGCTTTGGGCGAGAGGCGGGGTACACCCTGGACTGGTCGCCAGTCAATCGCAGGGCATATATAGACAAACAAAGACATACAAACATTCACACTCACATTCATACCTAAGGACAATTTAAAGTAGCCAATTAACCTAACATGCATGTTTTTGGAATGTGGGAGGAAACCGGAGTACCCGGAGTAAACGCACGCACGCACAGGGAGAACATGCAAACTTCACACAGAGATGCCCAAAGGAGATTTGTACCCTGAACCTCCTGACTGTGAGGCCAATGTGCTACCCACTCAGCCACCGTGCAGCCTCATTCAGGTACATTTAACTTTGATTTGCGTGTGGAGCTCCTTTTGCTGATGACACATTTTGTTTATCGTTTATCTGGCCGTGACAGGTCCAGTATGGGCGGGTAAAGGAGGTACAACTGAAGTAAAATGAGCTGGGATTCTGTTTAGTTATGGGGAGGGTCCATGGGTCCAGGCAGGAAAACAGCACTTACTGAGGCCACCGTCTGTGTTATTGTAGGGCTACAGGAAGAAGGTGGAAGGAGGAGAGGCCAGGGTCTACAGTCTGCAAAAAGAGCGTGGAGGTTTTGCAGAAGGAAGAGTAGAAGGGTGGGAAGTACAGTATAAAGTGCAATAACTGGTGTGTCTAAATGCAAAATGGTGGTGTTAATGCATACATTTGTACTGGAGCTAAAAAAAAAAACACATACAAAAAAAACATATAGTAATAATAGATAAAAGTAAAGCCTACAAATATTGGATATAAAATACAACAATACGTATAAAAAAGTGATGCAAATATGAACAACAATTGACACAAATACAAATGTCTTCATACTGCAATAGGGATAAACAATAATGACCTTATTGTATATTGACTTTGTTGGTAGTAAAATCAAAAACAATATTAGTCTGCTGCAGAAGTTTGTTTGCCGCATCTTCTTATGTTTTGCACTTGACTTAAGGTGTAGTTCTGATTTTTTGACATGGAGTTGTATGACATCCCCATCACCTGTGTAGTGATGAACAGTGAGTTACCCTCCACTTTGTCATGATCATTATTGATCCAATAGTTTTCTTTTACTCCTGTTTATTTTTGCAGTAGCATCATCTGCAAATTATATTAGATATAATTTATATTTAGGTTGAACAGTGTCAGAACCGACACCTGCGGTCCACCTCAAGATCTAATTAGGCTTGTAGATGATGTCTTATCCTCTTAGCATATTGTTTCCTGTTTGGTAAGTATCTTTTGACCCAGTTCAGAACCAGTTCACACTCCTAATGCCTTACCTTTCTAAGTTGTTGATTATTATAATCTCTTAAGCGATGAAAATGAGTGTTCATCTTTGTCACAATTCTCCTTATAACCCCAGGCTGTCTATCAAGGTGCCTCACAAGGCAGAGTTTGAATGTGATTAATACTCAATCAAATGCAAACGTTTGTGCTCAAATCTAATTTAAGTCTTCCTCATCACTGGATTTTTAATAATTTGTCCTTCAATTATATGTCTCAATTCTGGGAAAAAAAATATTCAGCCGCCGAAGCTTCGGGTCCAGATCAACACCCCATAAGGCCACTCCTGTAAAGAAAGCCACCCCCAACAGATCCATTGGATGTCGGGGAGCCAGTCAAGACATGAAGACATTCATGCTGTTTCAGCCATTGAATCAAAGAGAGCTCTCATTATATACTATCTTGAGAAATCCAATAAATGTGCAAATGAAAGAGCAACAGTAGGAAGCTGTGGCACAAATACGACACAATCTAAGGAGCCTGCAAAAACAGATTGAAAATGTACAATTCCACAATGACAGCCTCAAGAGGAGCTTATCTGAAAACTCAGAGATTCGTGATTCAAGGTCAAACGTCTTAAGGAGGAAAATAGAACACTGCACAGTGAAATCAAGGTACTACAGGATGGAAAAGGGAGGACACAACCAACAAAGGAGAGACCGACAGACAATACTTTATTATTCTCCAAGAGAAATGTACGTTTCAAGCAGCTCTCCACAAATCTCATAATAAATAAACGTAGACACAGAATAAAACAATCAAGGCATAAAAGGAGATATAGGAAACGTAAATAAATAATAACAATACTATGGGGGAGGAATGTTCTTCTCAATCTATCAGTGGAGCAGGACAGTGATAGTAATCTGCCACTGAAACTGCTCTTCTGTTGGGAGATGATGCTGTGCATTGGATGATGCTGGTTGTCCATGACGGAAAAGGAGCCTCCTCAGTGTCCTTTGCTCTGCCACAGATGTTGGGCTGTCCATCTCAGTGCCAATGACAGAGCCTGCCTTCCTCACCCTCACCAGTTTGTCCAGGCGTGTGGCGTCCTTCTTCTTGAGGCTGCACCCCCAGCACACTACTGCGTACGGCACTAGCTACCACAGTTTGGTAGAAGATCTGTTGCAGCTTCTTGCATACGTTGAAGGACGCCAACCTTCTGATGAAGTACAGACGGCTGTGTCCTTTCCTGCACAGAGCATCCATGTTGGCAGTCCAGTCCAGGTAATCACCCAGATGCACTCCCAGGTATTCGTAGGTTCACATGGTCACCTTTAATGAGAGCAGGTTCTGAGTGTGTCCTGTCAACCGGTCTGCGAATTAATGATATCAGTGATCATTTCCATTGAACACTATAAGAAGAGAAACGATGAAATACAAAAGGACATTGACTCCTAAGATGGGTTTTCTTGTACGTCAATGTCTACACTGTATATTTGTTTTTGTGTTTGAGCATTTTTACTGTTTACGAATCACATTATTTTGGTGTTACTTACTGTAGGGTAACTCTTTTTAATTTTTCCCTGAGAATGCAGTAGCTTCATCTGCAAATAATATTAACTTTAGATCTTCCACGGCCTTCCAGATATCACTTGCACTTAGGTTGAACAGTGTCAGAACTGACACCTGAGGTCCACCTCAGGATCTAATTAGGCTTGTGGTCGTACTGCATTGCTTCCGGTGTTGTATCTTCTCACCCAGTTCAGAACCACACTCCTAATGGCTTACCGTTGTAAGTTGTTATTATTGTCTGTTAAGGGATGAAAATGACTTTCATCTTTTTCTCAATGCTCGTTATTACCCCAGGCTGCCTACCACGGTGCCTCACTCGACCGAGTTTGAATGTGATTGTTTAATGCTTCTTCGAGTGCAAACATTTGTGCACAATTCTAATTTCTACTCCCCGTTATTGGATTTGTGTTCATATGTCCTTGAATTATGTCTTGTTCTTATGTTTTGTGCCTGTCGGTGCTCATGCAAAGACTTTACTGATATATGCTGTAACAGTATAGACATAATGCATAACATTTCAGACCATTTAAAGTCCATCATTATTTAGAAGGAACTTTTTGAATAAGGTTTTAACAGCAATATTGTTGCTTAGCAACAATGCTTGAAGAAGAAATGATTCAGCAGTAGAAGCGTCGGGTCCAAATGGAAGCCCATAAATGCCACTCCTCGACAGAAAGTCACCACTAACGGAACCGTTGGATGTCGGGGAGCCAGTCAAGACGCTGGAAGACATTCATGCTGTTTTAGCCGTTGAACCAAAGGGAGCTCTCATTACATACTGGCTTGGGGAATCTAATGAAGGTGCAAATGAGCCTCTCCCAGCTCACTGTGCCAGCCTCCACCTCCGAGGGGCTCCCCAGCTTCCAGACTGAATGTACTCAGCAGGTGAGGCTGGGGGGCATCACATCCAGCACCCGGGCCACCAGCACTGGCGCCCCACAAGGGTGTGTTCTCTCGCCACTGATCTTCTTCCGCTACACTAATGACTGCACTTCAGGGGACACCTTTGTGAAACTCCTGAAGTTTGCAGGACGACACAACAGTCATCACTCTCATCTGGGACTGCTTATAGATGGGAGGTCTGCTTATAAATGGGAGGATGACCATGAGGTCCTCTGGTGTGGTCACCACAGTATGTCAAGCTGAAGAACATCATGTCTGTCACTGTGGTCAGCAGCACTGGAGCATCCCCAGGGCACAGTGCTGGACCCTCTTCTCTTTACCCTGTACACCTCGGACTTCTGCTACAACTCAGAGCTGTGTCACATTCAGAAGTATGCAGATGACACTGCCATTGTTGGACGTTTCAGGAATGATAGAGAGGAGGAGTATCAGAGACTCATAGGGGACTTGGCTGCATTGTGCCACGCTAATAAGCTACAGCTCAACACCTCTAAGACAAAGCAGGTGGTTTTTGGCTTTGGTAGGTCCAGACCAAGATTGCGACCAGTCCTGTTAAAAAGAGCTGAGGTGGAGGCGGTGGACTCTTACAAATACCTCAGGCTGTGGCTGGACAATAGACTGGACTGGACAACACACACCAACCACCTGTATGGGAAAACAGAAAGCAGGATGTACTTCCTAAGGAGACTGAGGTCCAACTTCTGCGGATGTTTTACCAGTCTGTGGTTGCCAGCGTCCTCTTTTACACTGTGGTGTGCTGGGGGGAGCATATCCAAGAAGGACACATCCAGACTGGATAAACTGATCAGGTGGGCCAGTTTTGTGGTCAACCCGAAACTGGACTCTGTGTTGACGGTGGCAGAATTGAGGACTCTGAACAAACTGCTTGATATTATGGACAATCCCTCTGCACACCGCCAACTGCAACCAGAGGAGCCTTTTCAGTGAAAGACTACTCCTTCCCAAGTGCATGCAGGACCAACAGGCTTAAGAACTCCTTTGGGGGAGAGCGTAGAGTACAGAGAACAGTAGAGAAGGGGACGTATCCATTTACATTCACATTTACTTGTGCAACACATGCCCACACACACAAATGGACACTTTTCCTTTGGTGCAATAATTTTATTCTATGGCGTAACCTCACTCTCATCTAGAGTGCAATGTGGTTGGGACCATCAGTTGTGTTGTGTGTGTCCAAACTTTTGGTCTGTACTGTATATTTTTAAAATTATATTCTAAACAAGCCATATTCTGTTTACCTAATTTTAATTTAATGTATACGTCATTTGTATTCTTTTATATATTAGCTAAGTGTTCACTGTTTATTCTTTATCAGTGTGCTGCTTTTTCTGTCTGTGTACTGCTTTTCTTATGTGCTGCCTGACATTTTCATTTCCCTGAGGGAGTCACCCCAAAGGGATCAATTAAGTTAAGTCTAAGTCTAAGAACCATCTGGAGCAGAATCTGCTCTAGACTGTGGAGATGACAGTGTACTTCATGAGACCCCCGCCACCAGTAATCTCAAAGACAAAATTAGGTTTTAAGCAACTCTCCAAAAATGTCCTAAACGTAATCACAGAATAAATCAATCACGGGATAGATAAGAAGAGGAAAACTAAGAAAATAGAATAAATAATAATACATAATAACTGTTCACTTGTAATTTGTAGTGCAATAATAAATGACATAATATTAATAAATAATAATATAATGCATAATTCGTTTTTTAAATAGTCCAGTCCTGTGTGTGTTTTATCGTTCCCCCTCTGTCGTGTTGAAAAGCTGTATGGCGTGGAGGAGGAATGACCTTTTCAGTCTGTCAGTGAAGCAGGGCAGTGATAGTAATCTGCCACTGACACAGCTCTTCTGTTGGGAGATGATGCTGTGCATTGGATGGATGATGCAGGTTGTCCACGATGAAAAGGAGCCTCGTCAGTGTCCTTTTTTTTGCCACAGATGTCGGGCTGTCCATCTCAGCACAGTGTACAGCACAGCTCAGTGTGTATATGTCTGTGTAGGTGTATACGTGTATATGTACTTACTTTACCCAAGTCAAATTCCTTGTTTGTATAAGCATTCTTGGCCTGTAAAGCTGATTCTGATTCTGAACAACAGTAGGAAAATGTGGCACAAATATGACACGATTGAAGAATCCTGCAAAAACAGATTAGAAATGTACAATTCCAAAATGACGGCCTCATGAGGAGCTTCTTTGAAAACTTCTCTGAGATTCATAATGTGGTCAAACACATAAGCGAGGAAAATAGAGCACTGCACAATGAAAGCAAGGTACCGCAGGATGATAATGCTGCTTTGAGCACAAAGAGGCAAAGGCAATAAATAATTGAAAAAATGAAGAACACAGCACTAATCAGAGTGCATGAATTAACAATGTGCTCTTGACCAGTCTTCAACCCGGGTTGTACACCACGGCAGTTGAGAACAGATGAGAACCAGATGAAATGGATGTTGCTTCGAAAGAGCAACAAATTGCCGATGTTCTACATGCAAACATGGTGGATGTAGATACTGACTCCGTTCAACACCGCACTGCTGAAACAGGAAAAGAAGCTGAAAGTCACAAACGTGTACATGAATGAGCTTCTGACAAAACGCATCACTATCAGTATAACACAAAAGTTTACAGGACAAGAAGATCTTTGATTGGGAACTTTTTGCTTTCCAGACCACAAACAGTTATGACTGGAAAGATATATACTGTAGATCCAGAGCCTTTTCATCAATTATGATTATATGTCTATTATTATTTATTATGAATATTTATCTATAGTGATAAAAAAAATATTGACTTTGATTGTACACATTGCCTTATACGTATGTTATTTCAAAAGGAGTAAAGAGGCCATTATGAATACAGGAAGTGAAGAAATGTTTTAGCTACTGATAAGTAACAGAAAGAGGGTAGGATTAAAAAAGCTTTGCTTCTTAATTCCCACTCCTTTTTCAAAAGGTGGAATTGTCAATTGTAATATGTTTTGTATATTTTATGTAACTTATATGCATGTTCAAAATAAATTAAACCATTACCATATGTGTAAGCCAGTTTATGGCCACCAAACGTGAGAAAAATCTATCATCTATTTCCTTCCTCACGGAAGGAAATACCTGCCCCAGCTTGGGTAAAATCCTTTGTGGAAGGACATCTTTGCAAAAATGCATGCTTCACTACACATCCTAAAATCAATCCTGACGTGGGAGCTGTACATTTTGTCATTTAGATATATAGTTTCATTGTACTGTGTCTCACTTTTATTGTGTCTCACTATTATTGTGTTTGTGTCCTCCCCTATTCCTTAAAAGGGCCATATCCTGCATATGTTAGGGGATTTTCTAATTGATATTGGATCCTAGTCTGGTGCTATTGTTTTTTTTAAATATATAAATAAAATACTCTATAAATCTCCAGTTATGTTCAGGGTAAATCTATATCCTTTTCCCCTTGGCTGCAACACACAGATTTTGCTGCCTGTTTCCTCAACCATGCCCACTCTGTTTCGATTGGTCAGGAGGTTGAGGGTGTTGTAGGCAGGCCCCTCCCCCAACTGGTTATACAGCATGCTAATGATAATCAGTCAACAGTAAAGATGATCTGGATATTGGATACCATTGAATGAATGTTAGAGAATGACTGTGCTTTGTTCCCAAAACGGCTTTCCTTGTCCTTGTCCTTTGTGCAAAACCATCACGCCATCTGACATTACCCTCAAGTTCTTGTGGTGGAATTTTGCTAAAACATAAAGAGCATCCCACAGGACAATAATGCCCCTTGACTAGTCAGTAAGGTCAACCCTCGTGTTGCTTGATAGTTTCGCTGTGGGGGGATTGTTGTGGACACATTATTAGGAGACGCTTTTCCCCCCAACCCACCTGATGCTATGATACATTAGAGAAAGCGTGGGTGTGTGGAGGTGCGTGAGGTGAGTTCGTGACCGAGGGGCGGTTGGTGTTCTATTCTCGACGCTTCCCCGCAGAGAAGAAACCCAAGAGAAAAGACCACCGAGCAGTACATGTGGAGGTTACATGTTCTGATCACAGAAGTGTATGCGCATATTGACGGATCTGTTTTGTCCGCTGCTGTTCCTCTGTTTTTTTTATGGATGTGTGAGCTTGCAGAAAGTTTGTTTGTGTCTGGAACAGTTTGAGACAGACATTAATGACTGTAGTAGAGCTCACATCAGAGGTGGGCAAACGTTTATACTCGCGGGCCACATTAGGTTGCAAAATTTGGCGGCGGGGCCGTCTACGTGTCATCAAACGGAACGACATACTCACTCACGCTGCAATGAAACAAAAACACAACGCATCCTTGGCAAGTTGACATCAATCAACTACTACTACTAAGCACTGAACATAACATTCATTCATTCATTTTCTGTACCGCTTATCCTCATTAGGGTCACGGGGATGCTGGAGCCTATCCCAGCTGGCTTTGGGCGAGAGGCGGGGTACACCCTGGACTGGTCGCCAGTCAATCGCAGGGCACAAGACATACAAACATTCACACTCACATTCATACAATTTAGAGTCTGCAATTAACCTAACATGCATGTTTTTGGAATGTGGGAGGAAACCGGAGAACCCGGAGAAAACCCACGCACGCACGGGGAGAACATGCAAACTCCACACAGAGATGCCCAACGGAGATTTGAACCCAGGTCTTCCAGATCTCCTGACTGTGTGGCCAATGTGCTAACCACTCAGCCACCGTGCGGCCTGAACATAACACATAACTTAAAACTGTTGTTTCCAAATCCCCGCAAGACATGCTGGGTAGTCCAGCGGCAAAAACAATATGAGCTATGAACAATAAACCATTATTTTTGTCACGCCACTGGGTGGTCGGGAAAACCCATGGGGAAACCGTCATGTGGCGTGCGTCCAGGCTGAACAATAATCCGACGCCCTCCTGCCACCACAGGTCTGATTAAAAAGAAGTAGCACTAATATCCCACACCTGTGGCGTGTTAGGTACAGAAGCTCCTCCCCTACTGGTCGCCCAGGTTCTGAAAAGAGAATAAAAAAACACAATGAGGAAGGGCAGAGAAATCAAACAAAAACAAACCTGGAGAAACCAATGAGGTGCTCACCTGTAGCACAACAATGGTGTCACTGCAGCGTGACAGTTTTATTAGTAGTAAGTTAACGTCCCCTTTTGTTTACTTCTTTGACAAAACCCTCAACAAATTTTGCAATCAAGCAAAAAATGTGACAAACACGGTAAAAGAGTACCACAAGCTACCCAGCATCCCTTGCGACTGCAATATTTGGGTGTTTGTTGGCATGGGTATTGTCTGTAGACGTCATGTTACTGGATACAGTTTTGATGTTAAAGGTTTGACGAAAGGAATTCGAAAATGCCCAGAGGGCTAGATTACGACTTTTGGCGGGTCTGATGTGGCTGGCGAGTCGCAGTAGTTAACTAATAATTAATCGCACTAAATCACAGATAGACGTAGGTTTCTATCTGTAATAACAAAGAATTGTGAGGACTTTTCACCATGTTATGCTGTAAAAGTCATCACAGTGATGAAGATGTACAGTACCAGTACATAAGGGGCGGGCAAACGTTTTAACTCGCAGGCCACTTTGGGTTAAAAGATTTGGCCCAGGGGCTGTCCATATTATAGGTGGTCATCAAAGAGAACAACATACAACACAAACACAACACATCCACGGCAAGTTAAATCATCACATAAATCAACTACTGCTACTACTTGGATGATTATCAAGAGTTACGCCGTAAACATAACATATAACTTAAAATGTTGTTTACAGGTGCCCACAAGGCATGCTGGGCAGTCCAGCAACAATATGAACTATAAAAAACAAAAACATTGGCTATCAAAGTATGTTGACGTCCCTCCTTGCTTGCTTGCCTCCTTGCCTTGACCTCCTCAACATCACTGAATTCCCGTCTGCTGGGGGGGCAGAGGCTACAGGCATTATTTGAAATGACCATTTCCGGGCAGTTCAAAAAAAGAACCACCGCATTATGTACAGTATGCATGTTACAAGAAGTCTTGTCTACTATTTAGGGCACAGATGATAACTACCTTGCTTTTAAATTTGCCATTTGAAACACACCAGCAGACATAGGACAGCAAACTAGATGATTATTGGGATTTGTAAGTGCATTGTCGTGGGTTTAAGGGTACAATGTCATATCAAAACGTGTGTATTTTTATTTTCTGAACTAACCCGTGTCCACTAGCCAATCTATACCAACGTTAAACCTCATGACATCACGCCCTGTGAGCTGGTGGTTCAGTGGAGAGGCGGGCACCACCCTGTCAGCACCGCGCACAGAGAGGGACGGTGCTTGTGCATCCACACAGACGCGTCGAGCACACAAGGACCTCGTTTGCCTGATAACAGTTGATTTGTACGGGGTTTGCCCATTTATTTAAAATATGAAATGACGACATTTGCTTGCAGCGGAACGTCTGCGTTCCTGGTTTTCCGCGAGGGACACGCCGTGTGGATGCTGACTTGACGCACGGCTGACAAATACAGGGGGGCTGCTGATGGACCATTCCTCGGGAGACGTTGCTGCATTTTAACAACAGCAGCTTGTTTCTTCTGGATTGGGACCGTGGCGCACGCCCATTTGAACGAGATGTGAAGGACACTAGAACTCTCTCTCATGCGCACTTACGCACCGCAAAGTGACACCACAACGTTTCCTGACCTGCCCGGACTAACACGTTGCAGTCACCCCAACATCCGCACCAGTTATGGAACAGCTGGATAAGCTCAATTGTTCTTCTCCAACTCACCCCCTCCCTGTCCTCGTCAACACCTCTTCCAACGAGTCCATCAGAAGTGTCCCGTTCCAGGGGAGCAGCACCCTGCTGACGGCGGTGATCTCCATCACCGTCTTCCTGGTGGGTCTGGTCGGCAACAGTCTGGCCATCTACGTGGTGCTGCGCTATGCCAAAATGAAGACAGTGACCAACATCTACATCCTCAACCTGGCTGTGGCTGACGAGCTCTACATCATCGGACTGCCGTTTCTCACCACCCAGAATGTGCTCTCCTACTGGCCCTTTGGGTCCTTCCTGTGCCGGGTGGTCATGACCGCCGACTCCATGAACCAGTTCACGTCCATTTTCTGCCTCACCGTCATGTCCATCGACCGCTACCTGGCCGTGGTGCACCCGATTCGGGGTTCCAGCTGGAGGCACCCGCGAGTGGCCAAGGCGGTGAGCGCAGCGGTGTGGGCAGTGTCTTTTGTGGTGGTCCTGCCGGTGGTCATCTTCTCTGATGTGCAGGTATGCTCCTCCAAGCCAGGGTTCCTCATCCCGAGACGCACTTTTCCTTCATCTTTTACTGAAATAAAAGCAAGGTCATCTGTTTTTATTTAAAAACGCCCCTCAAAACATATACATGTCATATTCTTAAACAAAGAAAATGTATTTCAGAGCCCAGGACTTAAAAAAAAACAATATAAAAAATAATACAAAATATTAGTTTTGTATTTGTATATACTAATGAAGAAGATGTAAGTTGGAAATATCCATCCATCTTCTGTACCGCTTATCCTCATTAGGGTGGCGGGTATGCTGGAGCCTATCCCAGCTGACTTTGGGCGGGAGGCGGGGTACACCCTGGACTGGCGACCATGCAGTCCGGGGCACATATAGACAAACAAACATTCACACTCACATTCATACCTATGGACAATTTAGAGTCGCCAATTAAGCTAACTTTAATTTTACTTTGAACTAATTTTAATGTCATTTTTTTACTTGTTGCTCTTGATCCACCCAGAGTGTTTCTTTCCAACAATGTTCCACATAGCGATTTAAAAATCACAAACAGCTTATACACACCCTGGCCCAAAAAAAAAGTTGCCACCTGGATTTAACTAAGGTAAGAGGTTGCTGCAGTTGGTCAGGTCTGGGTTCAGCAACACTATGTGCTCAAAGAATGTGGTCAGCTGACTACCTGAACATACTGAATGATAAGGTTATTCCATTCATGGATCTGTTCTTCCCTGATGGCACGGGCATATTCCAAGATGACAATGCCAGGATTCATCAGGCTCAAATTGGGAAAGAGTGGTTCAGGGAGCATGGGACATCATTTTCACACACGGAGTTCAGACCTTAACCCCGTTGAGAATCTTTGGAATGTGCCGGAAAAGGCTCTACCATCATCAATGCAAGATCTTGGTGAAAAATGAATGCAACACCGGATGGAAATAAATCTTTGCAGACATTGCAGAAGCTTATGGAAGCAATGCCACCGAGAATGCAAAATATTAGAGTGCATGACCTTTATTTTTTAATGTCAAGTTTTATAAAAATTTTTGGCCAGGCAGTGCATTGTTACATTAATACACATCTGACTGCGTCGGTCAGAGAGGAACATGTCAATTTTGTAAAGACTGTTATTTTGCATTTCCACTGGAGTGCCTTAGATTGAATAAGCGTACCTAAAATTGTGTCTTATGTTTCCACCATACGTTGAAACAACGTGAAACAAGTGAAAGGTCTGCATAAAGACGTCCCTTTCCTGTCTAGATTTGATTGAAAAGTGTCTATTTTTGGGCTATATTTGGAATCAATCAGTTGGACCAAAACCTGATTTTCGATGTCTGTTTCTGGGCTAAATCAAGGCAGTGATGGCTCGACCAGATTGAGCCCAAAAATCAACATCCAAATGACATCCGGTGTTGGGTGGGATGACTCCTTGACTTCAACTGGTTCTGTTGTATGTTTCCCTTTAGGACACATTTAACTCATGCAACATGATCTGGCCAGAGCCGGCAGACGTGTGGTCTACCGCCTTCATTCTCTATACCACCACGATCGGTTTCTTTGGACCTCTTCTCATCATCTGCCTTTGCTACCTGCTGATAGTCATCAAGGTGTGTGTACGAGGTGATTGTATTAAATTGGGTGTGGATGTTTCTTTCAGGACTTCTTTCTTTTTTCCTACAGGTGAAGTCGTCAGGAATGCGGGCAGGCTTCACCACACGACGGCGTTCCGAGCGCAAGGTCACTCACATGGTGGTGGTCATCGTGGTGGTGTTTGTGCTCTGCTGGCTGCCGTTCTTCATCATCAACATCGTCAACCTTGTGGTCATCATCCCAGAGTCCAGTGCCACCGCGGGGATATACTTCTTTGCAGTCATCCTGTCTTACGCCAACTCCTGCGCCAACCCGCTGCTCTACGGCTTCCTGTCCGACAACTTCAAACAAAGCTTCAGAAAAGTAATTCAGTAATTAACTTGTAACATTCCACGACACGTGCGTCTGTTGATAAAGTTGTACAAAAGCGGCTGCGGCTGCGGCTGCGGCAACCAACCAGGCCTGGATTCAAATCTGATTATGTGGATAGGCCTGAACAGTCCAGCATGTCGTCAACACAAATTTTTGCGACTCTGAAGGTGCTGTGTGTGAAGAGGATGAAGCGCAAAGCCAACGATGTCAATGACGGCGACCCCGGTGCTCGCCAAGTTGTAAGATCAATGCCAAACGAATGTGCCCCTCACTCCCATCATACTCGGGTGTCCCATCATCTCCAGAGCAGCCAGGTACGACTACAGTGTATGTGTATTTCTGTGCACCGCTCCCAAAGGGGCTGCATCCGGCACCACACTAGGCACTTTGTACAAAACCATGGATTTTGTTTTACAAATATTTTAAGGTTCAGTTTTGAATGATCCGCAGTATTTGTAATTTGGAGCAAAATTGTCCAGCCTAAAAACACAAATGAATGTAAACATAACGATTCACAAAATAGAATATACCTTGTGTATACTGTACTTCATACTGTCATTAGATTAAAATATTTAATCAGGATTAATTGCATTTGTCCATCGTTAACTAATAATTAATTGCACTTAACAGATAGAAATAAGTTTTTATCTGTAATCAGTAGGGATGTCCAATATTGGCTTTTTTGCCAATAACCGATATCGTCTAACTCTCAATTTCCGATTTTGATATCAACCAATACCGATGCCATCTAGCCATTTTATCCTCGCTAGGGTCGCCGCGGTATGCTGGAGTCTATCCCAGCCTATCCCTGGACTGGTTGCCAACCAATCCCAGCAATACTGATATGTTTTATTCCACTTTATAATGGGTGCTAGTCCAATGAGGTTCATTAGGACCATCATTCAAACGTTCCAACGTTCTTCAGAGTGAAGAAGACTACTAGTGAGAAGTCAAAACTGTCAGGTATGAAAAACGAGTTAATTCTGGTCTGTAAATAAGAACTGTTTGGAATGAAAGAATACAGTATAATGAGTGGTATTGGCCAGGGGTGCCAACAAAGGGGAAAGTCAGGACAATTCCAATGTTGCTTGACTGGCAGTGACTCCCAAAATTAGCAATTACTAATAAAATCATTAATTAGGTATAAATGGGGATGGGCAACATGGACCCAGAAATCCTGGATTCATGTCTGTTACTGGCAATATGATATATTAAAAAAATAAACTATAAGATCACCTTATTATTTATGTTTAACGCTAGCGACGATTTGTCCCACTTTTTTGATGGTCCTTGAACGCACCTTCTAATTGCATTGTCCCATGTTGTACGGATAGACCAGTACACTGTATTTTACCCTTTTCCTTTTACCTTATATTTGCTTCCAAATGCTGATATTATGTGGGAATGCATAAAAGTAAGATTTGATACATATTTGTGTGGTGCACCTCTGAAAAACAAACACCAGGATGGTGGCTCTGTATTCATATTTTGCTTCAAATTTGTTGTTCTTCCTGTCGTAGTTTTACACCATACATTCTCCAAAAAAATAACTTCAATTGCTATAATCGTTCCAATTGGACTATTACTATTTACAGGTATTATAATGTCATTAAAATGTATAATAAATACATATATTTATTTATTAACACATTCATTTTGATGGACCTGATAAAAAGATCACTTTTCATGATTTCCATCAAATAGTACAGTACATGCCGTATAGTCCAGTCTACCGTCTACCGATTGTGTTGATTGAAGCAGAGGCCTGCAATAGACGATTAAAGCTCGGTCGTGCTGTAAGTTTACATCAGGGTCACCCAGGTAAGCTCCAAGAGTCTGTATTTCTATTTATTCAACATGGCACTTTTATTTTGACCAAGGGTTTCTCTGATGGCAGTGTTGCTCGTCTTCCTTGTTGAAGATCTCTCCTCAGCCTTCAGGCCTGCCAACTTGTCCCACTACGGCCGACTCGCGCCACTGCCAGCTTTCCTCCATTTTCCTCGGACCTCCAAGGGCCGCCACGATTACAGAAGCCCATATGGCAACTAATGCTGAAGTTGCCGCCATCGCCACGCTGAGTCCATCATCGTCTTAAGTAGGTTTTCTGTGAGAGTGGCCAACACTTTCTGTGGAGGATGAAAGAGCATGATATGGGAGGGCTAAGCAGGTAGCATGACAATCGTACAAACAGAGCCGCCCCCACCCAGAGTGCTGCCCTAGCTGGGATTTTTAAAGGGCACCCCCCTCCGACGACAACTTTTCCGGAGCCTTGTTTGAAAGGACCGAATCCGTCGGACTGAACCCAATTTTCAATGTCAATTTCTGGACTAAATCAAGGCAATGATGGATCTACTAGATTAAGCCAAAACAAAAAAAGACCATCCAAATGGCGTCTAGTTTTGGGTGGGTTGATTTTATAAATGCGTGGTAAGCATTTGGGGAGCATTTTTTACAAAAGGTCATTTTTTTTCCCTGCTTTTAAAATGTGTTACAGTTATCTGTCAGCTTTAGGTTGCTAGTTACATAACCACCTGTGTTACCATATTCACCAAGTGTGAATGTGAGAAGATTCTCCCATTGCCCGAGCTACGTAAAGTCCTACAAATCCTCCTGGGGGATTATTATTACCTAACAAGTTTTAATTGATAAGAACATTAAGCAACATTTACTACAGACGTAATGCTCACATCTTTCTGCTGAAAAGCGTCAGTCTCAGTGTCATCTCGAGGACTAGGCGACGGTCACACTGCAGGGTAGAATTCCCCATTCGGATTTTAGTTTAAAATCCACATTTTTTATGTGGTGGTTCACATGACCAAACAAATGTGACTTGTTATGTGAACGCAACACGGCCAAAAAGTGTCGTGCATGCGCAGAAGCACGACGAGCGTGTTGCAGCCAGGATGTGCGATATCATTGATTTCCATTCCGATACCGGGTAAAGTTCAGGCCATACCATGTGCTATGATAAATTTTCAAATGTGTAAAAAGTGTACCGTATTCCAAATTATAGCGTAAAGAATACAAGACATCATAGTCGTTTTTTTATTTATTTTGAGTTCATTGAAGTATTTAGGGCGATTTACAATATAACCACGCTAATATACAACATCAGAAAAAACAAAGTACAAAATCATACACCTGAAGTATCAAAAGTATCACTATTATAACTTCAGAATCGACTTTAGGTCGTGAAAAGCTGGTATCGGAGATATCGAATGAATGGAACGAATGGATGGAACGATCTAATCTTGATCACATGACATTTTTTGACTGTGAGATTTATAGTTGAATCAAAGTGAATATAAACTGAATTGAATTGTATTCTACGACACTCCTGGTAAAAAAAAAAAAACAAATTTTCCTCTCTATCTGAAATTATATCACACTAAACTTTTTTGGTTTTAGCTCACTTAAGCTACAAAAACATATTTTGTTCGCTAAATGCTGCAATTATGACTATTTCATTGAGTTTTTTTAGACGACTTTCTTCAAAGTCAAAAGTTTACGTACAACGATGACTACGTCTGTCAACGTGGGAAAGCCCACATGAGGATGTCATGGTTTTGGAAGCCTCTGGTTTACCTGACAACATTGGAGGCATATCTGTGCGTGTATTTTAAAGCTCAAACACACTGTTTTTCTTCTTTGACGTTATGGAAAATTTAAAAAAGATATTTAAGCAAGCAATCGGGAAAATAACTGCATGGAGCTCCACAAGTCTGGTTCATCACTGGGTGCCATTTCCAGATGTTTGAAGGTGTCCGCTCATCTGTTCAAACAATTATCTGCAAGTATAAGGAGAACGACGTCAACGTTTTGGAGTGGGCGTCACAAAGCCGTGATCTCAAGCCCATAGAAAGCAGTACATACAGCATACATCCGAATAGATTTGCACACATCCCACTGACTTAAGTGCCTTTTAGCCGCTCTGGACCATCAAGTGCTCCTAAACAGAACATTTGTACATTGCTTCTTTTGCCGCTGTTCACCTACAACTTCAATGCTGAGTTTTATTCTTGTCCTGTGACAGCAAAAGTGTGAGATTTTGTGTTTTCTGGTGACTTTTGATTTGTAAATGGTGATGGAGTACCTTTAATGCTGTATATCTTTGTGGGTGATGTTCATTTGTTCTCGGCTTATTTCTTGAAACGTGAAAGTTGAATTACTCAGCGCATACTCGTGACAATGTACCAGCACACAGACCCCCTATTTAGCTTGCACTGCTGTGTTCTTTAGAAGACTGAAATGTCTGTTTGCCAGTGTGTGCTGTAAATGGGCCTGTACTACAAAGTTCCCCCCCCCCCCTTTCCTTTTTTCTTTTTTTTTGCATGTTTGTCTCACTTAAATGTTTCCGATCATCAAACAAAATTAAATATTAGCCGTTCACGACAAAACTGAACACTAGATGCAGTTTTGAAATGTAACTTTATATAAATAAGGGAGAAAAAAATGCAAAGCTACATGGCCCTGTGTGAACAAGTGTTTTTTGTTTAAACCTAATAAGTGGTTGGTCCACCCTTAGCAGCAACAACTGCAATCAAGTAACTGCAGTTACTTACTCTTACAGCGCTGTGGAGGAATTTTGGCCCACTCATCTTTGCAGAATTTTTGTAATTCAGCCACATTTCCAGCATGATTGCCTTTTTAAGGTCATGCCTCAGCATCTCAATATGATTTAGGTCAGGACTTTGGGACTAGGCTGCTCCAAAGTCTTCATTTTGTTTTTCTTCAGCCGTTCTGAGGTGAACTTGCTAGTGTGTTCTGGATTATTGCCTTGCTGCAGAACCCAAAGTAGTTTCAACTTGAGGTCACAAACAGATGGACGGACTTTCTCCTTCAGGATTTTTTGGTTGTACGGCAGAATTCATGATTCCATTCATCACAGCAAGTCCTCCAGGTCCTGAAGCTTCAAAACAGCACTAGACCACCACACTACCACCACCATGTTTACTGCCGGTATGCTGGTCTTATTCTGCAACGTTACTTTTTCGCCAGCTGTAATGGGACACACACCTTCCAAATAGTTATATTTCTGTCTCGTCAGACCACAGAGTATTTTCCCAAAGGTCTTGGGCTTCATCAAGATGTTTTCTGGCAAAATTGAGACGGGCTTTAATTGTCTTTTTGTTTAGCAGTGGTTTTGGTCTTGGAACTCTGTCATGCAGGCCGTTTTTGTCCAGTATCTTTCTTATGGTGGAGTCATGAACACTGACCTTAACTGAGGCAAGTGAGGCCTGCAGTTCTTTCTTTTGATGTTGTGGGGTCTTTTGTGACCTCTTGGCTGAGTCATTGCTGCGCTCTTGGGGTAATTTTGGTTGGCCAGCCATTCCTGGGAAGGTTGACCCCTGTTCCATGTTTTAGCCATTTGTGGGTAAATCTGTGGTCCCAAAATCTGTATAAATGGCTTTTTAACACTTTTCAGAGTCATAGATCTCAATAATCTCATTTAAGTTATGTTTTAACAGGGGTCATGTAGGTTTGGAATTTTATACCCTTAATAATAAAAACTTTAATTTAAAACTGCATTTTGTGTTCAGTTGTGTTGTCATTGACTAATATTTAAAATTGTTTGATGATCTCAAACATTTATGGATGACAAACATGCAAAACAATAAGAAATTGGTGGAAAACATATTTTCACACCATTGTACGTGGATGTTTGTCTACTGTAAGGTAATGTGAGACACTGTGGTTTATTGATATATCTCTATACACAGAGGTGTTCTTTACAGTACTTAATGTATATATAGTACTCTATACAGAATTTATATTAAAAGATTACGTTGACTGCATATGCAGTTGGTCATTTAATGTAATTTGTCCCGAATATAAAAATCTACATATATAAATGTACATGTTTATATTGTTCAGTGCTGTTGTTTGCTGGGTTTCCATGAAATAAAAAAAGCTGTGGTCACAAAAGTTTGGTAATGTCACACATACTGTAGAAGACACATAAAACAAGCTTCCATGTTGTCTACAGAAATAAGGTCAAGTTTATTTATAAAGCACATTTTAAAATAGCCACTACTGCCTTAACCTGCTGTACATGAGTGACAGTACTTCAGTATGAAGTAGAACGTTATAATAAATACAAACGTTAAAACACAAAAGGCTAAAATAAAGGCAAACAAAAATAGCTTTAAAAAACCCAAAAGTGCATATTTTATTTATTTCTCTATTTCAAGTATTTCTTTCTGTTTGTTAGTCATTTCTTATTGAAGGTTGGTTTAAAAAACGGTGGCAATTTTTCCCATTGAAGTTTAGAGAACCGAATTAATCCATTCCAGACACCCAAAAATATCAACCCAAAATACATTTTATAAAGAATAATTGTAGTTTTACATGTACAAAACAAAGTGAAATAATAATAAATGATAACTGGATGGAACTATTGGACGTCCTGGACATCCTAACAAGATTACATTCAATCGTTTTTCTTACCAGTTTTATCAAATAGCTGACACTTTGACCACAGTTTTTATAACTATCTGTGTGGCACGGAGCCAATCAACTTGTGGCACTTTTCAGTTGTTGAAGACAGCATTTAACATTTACCATTTCTCGGTTTTGCTTCAGAAACAGCATTTTTGATGTCACCCCACAATCCAATCTCCATTGGATTAGGGTCTGGGTATTGAGCTGACCACTACATACCATAACAACATAACAAGATGTTGCTGGTTTACTAGTGTGTTTGTGGTCATTGCTTGTTGAAACACCCATTTTAAGAGCATGACCTCTTCAAGTACTTTGACATATAAAAACTGATCCATGATCATACAGTTCAAATTTTACTAATAGCCTTAAAAAATAAGAGTAATATATTTGGTCAGAGCACTGGGCTTGATCATCACTGAGGAAGATTGAGCAAGAGCCCAGAATGAAAGTACAAAAAGCATATAAAGTAGTTGCCGCGCCCCACAAGAAAGTGAAAGTTAAATTTTGGCTTGCTTGAGAGAGCGCACAAACAATGCACCGGTTGTGTTTACCTGTCATGAAAGTATTTTCGCATGAGTCATATTTAAGTATTGTGCAACTACTGTATGTGAGCGCATGTGCAGTTAATAGAACAAATTAACGATTTAATATATAATATATATATATATATAATATAATAATATTTACAACAGAGAAAATGTAAAAAAAAACAAAAACTGAGGTTTGACTGTACCTGCATAAAATGAGGTCACCAAACTAGTGCTAGCTGCAAGATAGATTACTGAAGTAAACATCCCACAGTATATAACCACCACATATAACAGTTCAGAAATGTGTTTGGTAGATTATTTCTTTGTTGAAAATAAATCTTACACCTTTGGGAAACCTTTGTTTCCTTTTTAAATGAGGAGGAACGTGCATTTGCGGAATGCGCAGTATCTGGGTTGCGTTTATGTGAAATCTGCCAAATGCCCAATCGTCCAAGCCACTAAAGAACATCAAACAACAGAAAATAACTTTTTATTTGCAGCCATGCTCATCCCACAAATCGTATTTACAAATGGGGCGTCACTTAAAAGGGAAATAAACTGCATTTCCAACAGTAAATGGCAAGGAGAATGGGAACAATGGATTAAAATCGCCATGTCTTTTTGGAGATGCTGTCAGATCACTGAGTTCAACCGGCGGTTTGCATCCTGCTGTGGCATTCAAGCCACCTGATCTTTTTTTATCCCCCACAGAAATCTTTTAATTCTGCAAGAGCTCCTTCTACTGCACTTCCAATCACAGCCTCAACCGCCGTGTGTTCAAAGCTGAAGAGTCATCCCATCTTTGAAATCATTCTCTTGGAGCAAAAACATCAATAAATGAGTCCGTGTCTTCGGGGGAATTCATATGTGCCTTTGTCCTCTTGAGAGAGTCAGGAGATTTTACATGTAAAATATAAATGTTAGTTGTCTCAAACCTTAACATACACTAATCATAGGCATGAATATCATTTTAATAAGGGGCTTGTAATGATTCCTTTTTACGGTTCTGTCTCTATAATAGAACGAGCATAGAACACACATCTTGTGAGTTCTTTTTCAAAACAAGACGTTTCAATGCAGGATTCAAAATGATACAGACTTATTAAGCGGTTTGTTCTGAATGTTCCAGAACGTCTTTCAACTTGGTACGGCCGAGCCAAATTAACTTCTCATTGGTGGTCATAATTGCCTGCAGCTGGTTGTTTCTTTTTTGGCAGCACAAGTATCATTTCGACAGCACTAATTACCTCGACCAATGGGAAAGATGAATCCTAGATGGTTGTCACTGAACGTCAAAATGGATTTATTGATAAGAACACAGGCAAAGTGCAGCTCGATCCAGTAAAACCGGCGACGATTGTGGTGTTTGGGTCCTCTTCTTAAAATCATAAATCTGCAACAAAATCGTGTCTGAGAATGTGACTGGTAGTAAGTGGTGCTGCCAAACAGAAATGCCAGCACAATCTTCTGCTCTGAAGCTCTCTTTCCATTTTACAAAGAATTTTGTTGCAGGGGAACTGCGAGTGAGTCAAGGGGGCTGGAAAAAAACGTCAAAGAGGATACAATAGGATTTTTGTTCCAGCAATCACATTGACATTCTCTTGTTTCACGGACACATGCTGTATGTCATCAACCTACCGTCATTTCCAAATCCATTGAGGAGCTACTGACAGGCGTTATCACATTAACAAGCATCTGACTAATTATAGTTGGGAAAGTAGCCTTGGGGTTGGGGAACGGGGTCTGACTACGGTTTGTGCTTATGCTCCTAACGGCAGTCCAGCGTAGCCAACCTTTTTGGGTTCCATCAGGGGTACAGGAGAGTGGCCAACGATCAAAGGCTTGACCATACTTTCACCAAAGAGCATAACTTTGTATACCAAGGTACCCCTTCATGGGCAGACTGAAGTGGTGGACCAGAGGTGGCATTTCAACTAGAAATCACACTTATCAGCCTTCCTGGGAAAGTCAGTTTCAGAGTTCTGGAGAGGGGAGTCTCACGGTTGTCCTGGGAGTACACGGGTAATTCGATCTGTGTACAATTCAGTATTATTATCCATTCATCTTCTGTACCACTTATCTTCACTACCGACCGAGCAAATATGAGTTAAAAAGACGTTGAAAAGACATAATTACCATCTGTTGAAAAGAAGTCTCCATAAAGACATCCCTTTCCTGTCTAAACCTGGTTGAAAAGTGTCTATTTGTGGGGGCTATATTTGGACCAAATCAGTCAGACTAAACTCAGCCCAAATTTAGCCCAAAAAACAACCTCCAAATAACATCATAGTGTTGGGTCAGTATGGTCGAGGGTAGGGCTGCAACTAACGATTATTTTCATAATCAATGAATCGGTAGATTATTTTTTTGATTAATCGATTAATTGTATTTCTAAAAAGACATTTCTTTCAACATTCTACTGCAGTTTCACTGTTCTACCGGTAGGTTTTGTGTGTATTCATTGTAAGAGTTAATGGAGAGAGTGCAGAAATGTAGACATTTTCCTAAGCACAAGTACAAGTATGGGATTTCCTTTGGATGGGCATGCTTTTACATATGCCCTATGACACATCTCTGCAGGGGTTTGCTTTGCAAGATATCAAAAAAAGGCAAAAATGTTGATAGCTCTTTTCCAAAGTCAAAGGTGAAAGATAATACGTCTGCTTTCACGGATCACTAAGGAAATTAAAAAATAGTTCAAATTAGGATATTTTTAGTACATTTTTAAATGAAACAATTAATCGATTACCAAAATCAGTTGTCGATTATTTGGATAATCGATTAATAATCGCTTCGTCGATTAATTGTTGCAGCTCCAGTAGTGGGTATGCTGGAGCCTTTCCCATCTGATTTTGGACGAGAGGCGGGGTACACTCTGGGCTGGTCGACAAATCAGCACCTGAATGCAGTAAGTCAAACTGCCAAGACCTCCTCTTGTCAACTGGTTAGTTTTATATCTTCATGGCTGGAATTTCTAGACACAATCCAAGGAGTAGCTAATATCCATGTTAGTGACCTTAGGATCTAAACTCTGTTATATTTGTGGATGCAGCTGATTGCAAGACATTGAAAAGCAGTGACGTGAATGAAATTAAAACAATTGAGATTGATCTAAACAAAATCAGGAGGCTATACAGAAAAATAGTTTAAAAAGTAGTTGAAGCTGTCTGGTGATCCGGTCTCATTTAATGCGAGCCTCTTCAGATTCTTGGTGGAATGCTTCCTCCTAGTGGCCAGGGTCTGACACTACAGGCCAGACAGGTAAAGTAATCTTAAAATCAAGGGCTGTCAAAGTGGAAGTTTCCCTTTCAAACTCATTTAAGCTCAGGGGGCCACATGGAGGAAAATGTATTCTCAAGTGGGCCGGAATGTTTGTATGTAAATATTTATTTATATAAATGTGTATGAGCGTGTGTGACTATATATATATATATGTATATATATGTATATATATATATATGTATATATGTGTGTATATATGTGTGTTGGTCGAGTGGTCAGCGTCCTCGCCTCACATTACGAAGATATCAGGTTCAAGCCCAGTAGCATAGTAGCATTTCGTCTACCAATCAAGCACCTACCAATCAAATTAGCTTAACATGCAAATGCTGGTATGCTAAAACACCTACAGCGTGATGGTGTTGAGTGTTCATGTAGGCGTCTACCGATCAAAACAGCTTAAAATGATACTATCAGCATGCTAGCAATGCTAGCATTAGTATGCCGACACCTAGCATAACAGTGTCTACCTTGGAAAATGGCTACAAATGCTACTATGCTACTGTTAGAATGCTTGTAATGTTAACATGCTAATGTTTACATGCCAACACCTAGCATAACAGTGATAAATGCTTTGTGTCTACCCATGAAAATGGCTAAAAATGCTACAAAGCTGATGGTAACATGCTAGTAATGCTAACATTAGCATGCTAACACCTTTCATAATAGTGAACATTATACATATACTGTAAGTATGAAAAAGGTTAAAATAGCTACAATGCTAATATTAGCATGATAGCAATATTACATGCTAACATAGCATTCCAACACGTAGCATAATAGGGATAAATGTTTTGTGTCTAGCCATGACAGTGGCTAAAAATGCCACTATGCTAAAAGTAGCATGCTAGTAATGTTAACATGCCAGAGTTATATAATCAGTAATCATTCATTCGTTCATTTTCTATACCGCTTATCCTCATTAGGGTTGCGGGTATGCTGGAGCCTATCCCAGTTCTTTCATATCACATTTCTCACGTTCCCTGAACATTTTATTCAAATCCATTTAGAACTTTGGAAGTTATTTTGAACACAAACAGACAAATAAACAAACGGACAAACACCAGAAAAAACATAACCACCACACTGCACTTGCGCTTTGCAGAGAGTTAGGGTTAGGGTGTTATATGTAATGCATAATTGCAAATTTCTCACGCCTGTTGCTCATTTGTTTTTCACAGTTTGCATTTCCAGGCCAACAAAACAGAAAGGGAATGCAGCAAAACCTGTGTAGCGGATGGGTTGGATAGTTATCGGTTCCTGTAAATCTAGGATTTGGCACATTACCCTTGCAGGTTCCGTTGTGTGTGTGTGTGTGTGTGTGTGAGTCTTGTCCAGCCAATAGGGCTTATAGTACAGTACATACAGTATAGGCAAACATCTATTCTCACTGACATTCACATGTAATAACAATTTAGAAAACGTCTGTGATATTCACCAGAACTTAAAACGAACCCGATGCCAACTCCACAGTAAGAAAAGTAGCTACCGGATGTACTATATGTCGCTACATGAAGTCATTGACTATTTTTCTAATTAATTGCATATGATGTGACAGATGCTGTAGAAATAAAGAAATAAAGTATAACAAAAACATGGGTATAAACAACTTAATTACACATAGACCTACGAATACGTTGGATTATTAGTTTGTTCATTTAAAATCAAATAAAATAACTTGAATTTTTTAACTTGGCCAGCGCTTCTGAAAGTACTGATAGGTAAGCTCTCAGTGTGCCATGGGAGCTGACTGTGCACTCACGGCTTGTGAAAACTGCAGAACAATATGTGCTTTTTCTTTTAAGCCTCCAAATACCAGAAACGTTTCCAGGAAGAGTGGCTAGATTTTAAAACAGCGATTCTCAAACGGTGTGTTAGGGTTAGGGTTAGCCCACTTTTGTGTTGCTGACCCAAAACGAACCCGATGTCCGTGAACGCACGTCGCATTCTCGTGTGCGCCATTGCTGGGGTACAGAAAACTCTAACCCTAACCCTTTGCCATGTTTAAAAGCGAAAGGGTGGGGGATGTAACCCTAACCTAACCATAACCCTAAACCTAACCCTAAATCCTAACCCACTAACCCAAACCCTAACCCACCAACTCTAACCCTAACCTAACCTAACTTAACCCTAAACCCTTAACCCCAAACCCTAACCTAACTCTAACCGTAAACCCTAAACCCTAACCCTAACCCATTAACCCTAAACCTTAATCCTAACCCACCAACCATAACCCTAACCCTAGCCTAACCTAACCCTATACCCTAAACCCTTACCCTAAATCCTAACCCACTAACCCTAACCCTGACCCTAACCTAACCCTTAACCCCAACCCTAAGCCACCAACCCTAACCTAACTCTAACCGTAAACCCTAAAGCATTAACCCTAACCCTAAAACCTAACCCTAACCCACCAACCCTAACCTGACCTAAACCTAACCCTATACCTTAAACCCTAACCCTAATGTGCCGTCTCTAGCTCACAAAATGGTCGGGTGCTGTGAGAAAAAGAGAAACGGTGGCATTGCAAGAGGGCGTAAAAGACAGGTAGTGTATTCTCAGCTGCGGGTCAATGGGTTGGGTGTTGGAATTCTGTCCACAATGCAGACTTGGTGTAATGGTAGCGGGGACTGGGAGGTGACTACATAAGAAATCCCCTTTTGTTATGAAACCCGCTGAGTTACTTAGAAGAAATGTTACAGTTTTTTTTTTACTTTTTTGTTAACACAGTTTTGGTTTATTTGAAGAGTTGCATCAACTTTCTGATATGAGTCCAGTTGCTCTGATCAACCTCTCCGTGTATGTTGAAATAATTTTAAAGATTATGGATAAAAACTTACTTTTCCTTAAATGTTCCTTAAACTTTCAACTAAACTTTAAACTTTCATTAAACTATGCCAGCATGCAGTGTCGTTTTGGACTACATCAAATTCAAACTGCACTTCTCATTAAATATAACATCCTTTACAAATTTGATATGAAACATTTTGGTCGCCGCTTTATCAACAAGGTTTAATGGTGGGTTGAGAACTAATGACCGAAAATATACCCACATACCTGTCCTACGTTTCAAAAATGCCCAAACTTGACTGGCAGGTTTTCCAACTTATACTGCCAAGTTAAAGTCTGGCACTAATGTACCTTGTTTGCATTTTTTGTTTGAATGTCAGTAGGCGTGCCATGACCAGTCCATTCATGGGCCCATAACAATTTTTCTTCCTTGTGTTCTGTTTGGGCCAGCACGTGTACCAGTGTTTAGGCCTATAAAGCCCTCTGAACAAAACTCCAAAAAGGGCCAACCATGCTCCATTTACATATAATGTGCATATTAACCAAGCTACAGCAACATTGTTGTTGTTATTATTAATATTATTATTAATATTATTATTATTACTGTTATGAACACACTGAAATATTTCTGCATTTTGGTTCGCTGCTTATCAGTAAAGTGTGATAGTGGATTATGCAGCCAAACCAGTTGAGAACCACTGAGCTCAAACCTACCCACCCACATACCTGCCATATCATGTCCTACATTTCAAAAACACGCAAACATGACTGGCAAGTTTTCCACACTACAGTGGGGCTGTAACACGACAATTAAATGTACATGCAAAAACATTAAGCTTCCTTTGTTTGCTTTTTTTGTTTGCAATTCATTAGGCGGCCCACAGCACACGAACCATCTTTTTGTTTTTGGGGCACTTCGCATCCTGACACTTTTCCAGCTGAACGATGTCTGCTGACAAAAAATCGGATAATAAATAAATAAGTAAAACATTAAGCGGTCAAAATGAATAGGACTGTGATGAGTGTATGTAAAGATCTGTATTTTTCCAACTATACACAGTTTGTACTGTACTTTTGTATAATGTAAAAATATATAATTTATTGCTATAATTTACGTGTTTTGCACTTCTCGGCTGCTATACCATCACCATATCGTTTTTATTCACCATAGTTGAAAATAAAGTGCTATACCTAACAGATAAGTAAAATAAAGAACATACAAAAAACAAAACAAAATAATATACATTTTATTTACATAGTTGTATTTATAGTCAGAATTTGTTTAATGTTACAGATTACAGAAAAAAATATGTTTTGCCCCTTACAGCCAATATGGATTTTGAATTTACGATAATGAAAATGATAAAACATCCTAAAATGGTACATACAGGCTCAAATATACAGCATACATACACTGCCACTGATGTTTAGTTAAAAAGCCTTTAACAAGCTCCACCTGGACCAATACCTTTTTTAGTGTGTACGCATGGAGGTGTACTGCCCCGCCTCCTATGAAGCATCAACACATATTGTGTTCCTTGCCAGTTCGCTCTCAAACCTGTTGCCGTGCTCTCCCATACTAGGTAAGCCATTAGCTTTGTATTTATATATAGCTAAGTATTTTGTGTGCAAGACATAGTATTTCGTCAGTGCCTAAACTATATGAAAATTGAAATTTTTTCATTTTTATATTCAAAAAGGTGTTTGTAAATAACAGATACAGTCACTGATGTGAGGTTGACTTGCCTTTCATCCGTGCAGGCAGTGTTTAGTTTGGGGCTAACTAACGATTAATCGGTCGATTAATCTTAGTGGCGATCCCTTTAGGAACGCATAAATAGATTTTTTGCTTTGTTTGATGGTCATGTTGTGAAGCACCTAGCAAGATGGCATGCGCTGCGCTGGAGAGGCACAGCCATTGCTATTTGTAGTTTCCCTGTTCTACTAAGAGGCAAAAATGTCAACTGCTCTTTTCCAATGTCAAAGCTGATGTGTGTGATTCTTGTCACAAAGATAATATGTCTGCTTACATGAATGACTAAAGACATTTTTTAAGAAGTCACATTTGAGAGGCTGAAATCTGGATATCTTTAAATGAAACGACGAATCAGTTCCAAAAGTAGTTGTCGATTAACTGGATAATCAATTAATCATTGATTAATTCTTGCAACACTAGTTCGGTTCCCACTTTAGCCGCCCGCCTTTCAACAAGCTATAGAAAATGAGCTATAGAAAATAGATGAATGTAAATGATAGATACCGCAAGCTTTGCATTTATGTCCACGCTTTATTTATTGTACTTCTAAAAAATGGATGCTTTTGAATTACTTGGTTGTACACCCGAGCTGGAACCTATCCCAGCTGACTTAAGGTGGAAGGCGGGTGTAACGTTAGCGTGACAGACAAACATCCATTTGCATCAACACTCACACCAACAGTATGGGCATTTTGGAAATGTTCATGATTTTCAGCAGAAAATTGTGACTGCTTTGGGGCAGACCAGGCCGCATCCACTGCTGCTCAGTCAGAAGTGCAAAACAATATGTGTTTTCACTTTTAAACCTCCAAACACTCGAAACGTTTCAAGGAAGAGTGGCTACATGCGTCGCTAGTCACTTTTGAGAAAATATGTCGCCAAGAGAGTTTGGAATCTGAACAGATTTACCGACAAAGTCGCCAAGGTGGCAACATTGGACACTGTAGACAGGAAAATCAAGGCACCAAATTTCTTTATTGTTAAACTAAAAAAAGAAATTAATTACCCCGCCTAATGCCCAAAGAAAAAGTTCTGTTGTGACCGGCTGGCCTGATTTTGGTTTTGGTTTTGTATTCTCCGAGATTGTAACACCCACATTCCTGTCATGTCATGGCTTTTGTTTCAAAAATACCCAAACTTACCCGGCTAGTTTTTCACACCAAAGTTCAGCAGTAAGTAATGGCAGCACAATAATTAAAGGCTGACATAAATGCACATGCATAAACAATAAGCATACAGTGCATTCTCCAGTGAACATGCTTGATTGAAACAATAGAGCCATGACGTTACAGTCAAGTTAAAACAAATAATAATAAAATAAAGGTGCATGGTATCATACATATGTACAGAAACACTTGTTGCTATTATGTTATGTAGTAGCATGCTAATATTAGCATGTTAGCATTGCTAGCATGCTAACAATAGCATAGTAGCATTTTTAGTCAGTTTTAACATTGGCATCGCCTTTTTTTAGAGGAATGTACCGTATGCATGAATCTGAGCCTGCGTGTGTAACTTTGAACCAGTGCAAATCAATTCCAACCTGTGCACCCAGTCTTGCTTTAAAAATGAAGATGTATGATTCCATTAATAATATTTAAGGGGCTCAAAATTAATTTGACATTCATAATTGTGATGAGTATATGTAAACATCTGTATTTTTCCAACTGTACACACTATGTACTTTTAAATAACGTCTCACATTTACCATTGTTTTGAGAGGAATATTCATATCTCCCATGTTTTACCATATAATGTTGAAGCATTTGTACCTCTAAAATCTTCCCTCTGTTAGACTCTATCTAGCACAATGGCAGATATCCATATCCGTATGGAAAAGCCTGATCCCCCGGCCGCGGTTGCATTGCCGCCACCGTACACTTCCCAACCTCAACCTATGGTAATTCAACAAATTCAGCCTGTCCAGCAAGTTGGTAAGGGAAATTCAGCTTACTCTCCGTATATGAGCACTGATCTTCCTGTATTGCTTCATTCTCATTCTCTCTCTTACAGTACCTGTTCAAACAGTTCAAGTGCCAGTCTTCCAACAACCTGTACCCCAAATTGTGCAGCCTGTGCCAACTGGTGAGGCTTTCTGCTTCCGTGTCAGTGTGATTTGTGTTTTTGAAATGTGATTCCTGTTTCTTTTTGTCTCTTTTATTGAATCCAGTGATTGCAGCACCGCAAAGACCACTCAAGGGTATTCCTGGGCGGATGACATGTCCTCATTGCAATATCACTGGTGTTACTCGAACCGAACACAAAAATGGCATGCTCGTTTGGGCACTTGTCATCGGGCTAGGATTACTCTTGTAAGATGAAACCCACAAATTCATATCAATACAACATACTGTGTTTTGACTCTCTTGTTGTTCTCCTCCCAGCATCTGGCCCTTCTGTTTGATCCCGTTCTGCGTTCGCTCGTGCAAGGACGTGGAGCATTCCTGCGCCAGCTGTGGCACACCCCTCTATGTTTATAAGCGCATGTGAGGTGGTAACAAATCTGTACAGGCAAAAAGTGATTACTCAATGAGCATATAAACTAACCTCTGTTGCTTTCCACAATTGTTTTATTCTGTAAACTGTGCAATGTTATAATAAAGGGCTTGGTGTCTGTACACTCCATTAGCTCCGTGGGTCTCAATTATCTCCTGTTGAAAGTTTTTCCTGCCTCTCATGCCCCCCAAACAGTTCACAGTTCACTATTTGAGAAGCACTGCATTAGCAACAGCCGCACTGTTTAATTAGAGCCAACATGTATCAGAACCTACAGTGGGGTAACAATGAAAAGCATCATATAGGAATTTTTTATTCGGTCTCTCTCACGTAGCCAAATAAACCAAATAACAACATACTGTGAAGATTAAAACCAGCTCTCAGTATAATGCACTACAACCACAATAAACATATTGTTAAATGAAAACATCTCTGACAGGTATCCATTATTATCGTTGTAAAGCAGAAATTGTAATACATATCTGTGTTGGATATCGTTACATTTAACAGCATAAACACCTTATAAAGTAAAAGTGAGACATTGTGCCCTTTGTGCATGACAAGTGCCATGACATAACTGCAGGATAATGGAGGGATTACGGGCTGGACAGTACTTGACAAGCTCTTATTGGATGAATTGAAGTGATGACTGGATTACCCAGATTAGAGGTACTGTGCTGTTTAGTCAGCGCTTGTATTACTTGTTATCTCCTTTTACCTGTGGTTTTATATTGTTTCTGGAAGGACTGAAACAAATATATTGTACATTTCACACAAACTTACTTTTGTCACACTTTAACATACTGTACCTGCGTCTTTACAGGTCTGAAAAACGTTTGGCAATGGGCCCTATGGCCAAGAAATACCTGTCAATCATCTTTTGATACATAAAAAAAAACATGTTTTCAGGCTACAGCAAAAAATGCATTGAACTGATTTCACTGTTAGTAACTTGGGAAGGAGAGTGCTTGTACAGTAGTATTCAAAATAATAGCAGTCCAATGTGACTAAACCCATTAATCACTGTAGTATATTTTATTGCTACATGGCAAACAAGTTAACAGCAGGTGCAGTAGATTCTCAGAAAACAAACAAGACGCAGCATTCATGATATGCACACTTTTAAGGCTGTGCAATTGGGCAATTAGTTAAAAGGGGTGTTTTTTAAAAATAGCAGTGTGTCATTCCATCAGTGTCAGTGATTATATTTGTGAAAAAACTGGTGTGAATCAGGTGACCCCTATTTAAGGATGAAACCAGCAGATGAACATGCATTTCTCTTTGAAAGCCTGAGGAAAGTAGGTTGTTCAAGACCTTGTTCAGAAGAACAGCGTACTTTGATTTAAAAAAAAATGTTTGGAGAGGGGAAAACTTATGAAGAGGTGCAAAAAATGTTTAGCTGTTAAAATGATGCTAAATGATCTCCAATGCCTTAAAATGGAGAGCAAAACCAGACACACATGGCAGACAATGGAAGACAACTATCAAAATGGATCAAACAATAACCAGAAGGCTCAACCAATGATCAGCTCCAGGATGATCAAAGACAGTCTGGAATTACTTCTGTAGTTCAGTCTGGAGTTCTGTCATAGTTAGAAAATGTCTGTGTGGAGATAATCTATTTACAAGAATCCCCTGCAAAGTCTGTCTGTTAAAAAAGGCATGTTCCGAAGAGGTAACAACTTGCCAAA
>QODF01000111.1:1937850-2033417 GCA_024372805.1 Oostethus manadensis | reverse complement strand
CCAATTAACCTAACATGCATGTTTTTGGAATGTGGGAGGAAACCGGAGTACCCGGAGAAAACCCACACACGCACGGGGAGAACATGCAAACTCCACACAGAGATGCCCAACGGAGATTTGAACCCAGGTCTTCCAGATCTCCAGACTGTGTGGCCAATGTGCTAACCACTCACCCACCGTGCGGCCCGGTTTGATTGATGTTTGTTGATATTTTAAAATATATACATACATATATATATTTTGTTAAATCATATTTTGTCATATGCCTGCGCTTTGGACAACCCCGAGTTACAATATTAAAGTCTGTAGTAGTGAAAAGTCTCCTTTAGATGTCAGTATTGTTACTCCATACACACCAGTGTGGGTGAACGCTCTCTCCTATCGGGAGATTTGTAAAAGACTCAACTGGTCACAAGATGGCGGTGTTGCAAACCGAAAGCTGTTTGCCAACCGCCAAGACACAAAAGAAGAAGAAGAAGCAGCCGTTGCCAAAAAAAAAGGCCAAGGCAGAACGCTAAAAAGGCGAGGTGATTGTTTTCTATGTTATCGCGCAAATTCCAGCGTTCTTGGTTATGTACATCACACTAAACATAACTAGGTATTATTATTCGTGCCAGGATAAACTCGTCTCCGCGTCACTTCGAAGCTTTTCGGGCTAGCTTAGCCTGCTAGCTGCTAGCAAAAGAGACGCGGAAGTGTTTGTGATTGTGTGAAAATGTGTAAAGTAGAAATGCTGAGAGCGTTGGTGGATCAGCGACTGACTGCGGCCGTGGAAGAAATATTTGTGGTGTTGGAAAGAACCATAGCAGAGTACGAGGAGGAACTTTGTCGAACCAAAGAGGAGAACGAGCGGCAACGTCAACTACTGGACGCTGTTTTCAAACAGCCTCCTTCCGCATCATACGCAGCAGGTTTGGGATGACTTTTTTGTTTTTAATCTGAACATGCGTGAGTTAATTTTGCATGAAGACGTCAATAACTCTTATTGGTGTGAAGTTTAAGGATATGCATGTACATGCATGTCTTTACAAAGGATTCTAGCATAATCCATAGGTGGCGCCACAAATGTAAGCGGTTATTACAACCACGTAAAAAATGTGGACACACATCTGTGCTATTATTTTTACACCACATGGTGGCGCTATTGTTGAACCCTAAACTTATGTTGACGTTAAATTACTCATGCACGCAGCTCTATGTGAACGCACTGTAAACGATTGTTCGCAAGTCACCCAGCATTTGTCTAATGGTGATGAAACACCTTACAAAGCATTTTGAGACACTTTTCAGCAACGACCTATGATGTCGTTCACAGCAGCACAAACTATGAAGAACTTTGGCGGGGTGGGAGTGTCGGAAAGCTCCAGTGACGAAGATCTTTCCCCTGAACAGCGGGAATGGCGCTCCAGGTTGAAGCAGGAGGAATCCCAGCCCTCCTACATTAAAGAGGAAGAGGAGGAGCCCAGCATCAGTCAGGAGGGAGAGCACCTTGAAGGACCTGAGGAGTCCAACCTGACCGGGTCGCCCTTGACCGGTGTCATTGTGAAGAGAGAAGACGATGAAGACAAACCTCGGGTCTCTCAACTTCATCTCAGAAGCTCACAGCTGGCACCGCTGTCAGACAGCGATATGAGAGACACTGATGATGAAGACGCTAAAGCTGATGTGACGCGTCACGTTGGCAACGCGCACTTGCGATGCTCGCAGTGTGACAAAACCTTCAGCGACAACTCCACTTTGAAACGACACATGAGATGCCACACGGGAGAGAAACCTTTTGCCTGTTTGATTTGCGAGAAGAGCTTCTCTCAAAAAGCATCTTTGGTGATTCACACGAGAACGCACACGGGCGAGAGGCCTTACACCTGCTCCGTGTGCGAGAAAGGCTTCCGTGATAATTCGGCGTTGGCGACGCACATGAGGACACACACGGGGGAGAAACCCTTCTCCTGCCCATTTTGCGACAAAAGGTTCGCTCACAAGGGACATTTGATATCTCACACGAGGACGCACACCGGGGAGAAACCTTTCACCTGCTCTGTCTGCAACGCCAGCTTTCGAGTACACTCGGTCATGATGATCCACATGCGGACGCACACCGGAGAGAAACCTTTTGCCTGCTCGGTGTGCGGCAAAAGATTCACCCAAAAGGGAAGCCTGATTATACACACGAGAACTCACACGGGAGAAAAACCCTTTCCCTGCTTGGTGTGCAACAAACCGTTTCGGGTCCGTTCGGCACTGGCGACGCACATGAAAACGCACAATACACAGTAGCATTCCCCGTGCTCGATTTGTTGGTAAATCGCAGTGTGATGTAACCACGTTACATCATTGCCTGTGTAACACTATTATGCTATTTAAACAAACTGCCATTATAATAGCAAAACATAATGTGTATCATTTGATAAATAGAAAAGCGCGTACAAATAAGCAAATATAGTGTTTTATGATTGGTCTTATTATGATTTCAAACTACTTTGTCTGCATGTTTGAGCTTTGCTTGGGGAAAACCGTTTAACATATTAAAAGCAGGTTGATCTTCAAGCAAATCATTCTCATTTTTGTGAAAAAGCTGTCTCCTACACCAGTTTTATGAAACCTATTTCAGACGTAAATAAATTAGGTCCTGAAAAAGACAAAAACGTGGGAAGACAAGATGCACAGAAAATGGACGGTACCAGCACGTAAACTGAACTGCTTTGCTACCAAACACTTATAAACAATGACAAACAATGTATGTTTCTAAAAAAACACTGTGTTGTGTATCTCTTTTGTCATCGTTTAGTGACTTATGTGTAGAAAATGATAACAGCAAGCGCAAGTCAATGTTGTTTGTCCAAGTCCTGTTGCCGTAGCTCCTCTTGCCACATCCGGTTGCCATAAACAAGTTTGCGTCGTTGCTAAATCGGTGTTATTGGGTGCTGTTAGCGTTCCACAGTATAACGCGTACCATTATAAGCATATTATGAATTCTTCTGTCAGGATTAACTCGTCTCGTCGAAGATTCTCGGGTTAGCATAGCTTGCTAGCTACCAACAAAGAGACGCGGAAGTTAGCAGCACATGCTAAGTGTTGTGATTGTGTGAAAATGTGTAAAGTAGAAATGCTGAGAGCGTTGGTGGATCAGCGACTGACTGCGGCCGTGGAAGAAATATTTGTGGTGTTGGAAAGAACCATAGCAGAGTACGAGGAGGAACTTTGTCGAACCAAAGAGGAGAACGAGCGACATCGTCGACTGCTGGACGCTGTTTTCAAGCAGCCTCGTGATGTGCCACACAGAGCAGGTTTGTTCATGGTTGTGTCAATGAGTTTATTTCCTTTTAAATACATTTTCTTATTAGCCCACGGGTAAAAGGTGGTGGAATGGCATGTAATACAATCTAGTTTTAATTTAGGCAAGAGTGAAAATGCATATGGAGTACAGATGAAATACAAAATCGTGATAACATGTCTTGGTTTTTTCACATTATATTGATCATTTTTGGTTCCAGGGGCAAAGCTAAATCAACTCAAACAACATAAAAATACAGCATCAAAATATAAAATATCAGATGTAAGTTGACTATAAATTACAAAAAATTTCAAAATATTCATATAAATAAGTTGTAATCTAACGAGGAAATTTTAATTTTACAACATTATTATTTACATTATGACAAACAAGCAACAACTAAAAAAAGGGTTTTTGGGGAAAAATAGCCTGGAAAAAAGTTATGTTAGAAAAATATATGGGAATCAAGTCATAATATTTTGAGAAGAAAATTTACAAGAAAAAAGTTGAAAAAGTTGTAAAACAAAAAACAGTCCTGACATTATGAGAATAAAGTCATGTTCTAACTTAAACTCATAATTTTCACAAAAATAAATGTGTAGCATGAAGCAAAATTACGATAAAATTATGTGTATATATGTACTGTATATGTGTATATATATACATACATACAGCTGGGATACTGTATATATAAATATATGTGTATATATATATTGTGGGGTGGGGTGACCAGACAAGACCCGAGATGTAGGTTGTGCAAAGAGGCCCTTGAGACAATCCAGCATGGCTGACATAGCAATACCAAGTGAGTGCAACATGAGAAACTGGACAAATACCTCACAGAGGAGCTGGAGAGGCCCTGGAGGGTAAAGGTGACAGTGGTGCCGATGGTCATCAGAAGAGTAGCTACAGCATTCATTCCTCCATTCATTTTCTATGCCGCTTATCCTCATTAGGGTCACAGGTATGCTGGAGCCTATCCCAGCTGGCTTTGGGCGAGAGGCTGGGTACACCCTGGACTGGTCGCCAGTCAATCGCAGTAGCTACAGCAAATCCCAGGAAAAACATCAGACATCTCGGTCCAGAAAAGTGAAGTTCTAGGGTCAGCAAAAATACTGCGCAGAACCCTCAAGCTCCCAGGCCTGTGGTAGAGGACCTGAGCTTGGAGGGATTAAAAAGAGGAGGGGTTTGTGGTGTGAAAAAGTGTAGTCATTTTTTTGTGTAGTTTGTTTTTTGCATGTTTGTCACACTTAAATGTTTCAGATCGTCAAAAAATATATAAGTCATTGAGAACGAGAACACAACTGAACAAAAAATTGAAGTTTTTAAATGAAACTTTTTCTTAAGGGAGAAAAAAAATCAAACCTATTTGGCCTTGTGTGAAAAAGTAATTCAATGCAACACACACATAATTTTCTTTGTACTGGTTTACGATCTACATTCAAATAATTTGCCTTATTTCAGTGATATAGCTCAGATTTTAGTTTTATTTGCAATAGTATAAAAATATATAGTCTTGTGTTTAATTCTTTATTTAATCTAATCTAAGCAAAATCTAAAATAGATATTTTTCCCACTAACAAGATAGGCCCATTCTATAATAAATCAATTTTGTTTATTCTAACTAACATGCAGTAAAATTTGAGATGCTTTAGTTACAGCTCTACACACAGTGGTTTTCCCTATATTTTCTACATTGTATAGGGAAGCCCCCTCAGGAGTGACGTGGATGTCAACGCACACGTTTCTCTCTGATGTGAAGGCATGTATGGGGCGTGTGATAGATTTTATGTATTCCCGGAGGTTATTATTCAGGTTATAGAATATGAACAAAACAACCTAACATATGTATGTCTTCTTGTGTCCAGCAGCTGTCAGTGATGAAGCTCTTCTTCCTGAGCAGCAGGAGTGGCGCTCCGGGATGGAGCATGTGGAGCCCCATCCCCCACACATTAAAGAGGAAGAGGAGGACCACAGTGTCAGTCAGGGGGGAGAGCAGCTTGAAGGACCTGATGAGTTCCCGGGGATGCGTGTCATTGTGAAGAGTGAAGATGATGAAGGTGAAAGTGAGAAAAACAGAGAGCCGGCATCTCCAAGCAGAAGCTCAACACAAGACATGACAACAGAAGCTGATGGAGACGACTGTGGAGGATCACAAGCAGACTTAGCTCCACTGTCGGATAGTGACGATACGATGTCGCACTCTCCTGACACTGATGATGAAGACTCTAAAGCTGATATGACACGTCACATCGACAACACACACTTTAAATGCTCTCAGTGTGACAAAAGATTCGGCAAGAAGAGAAATCTGAAACGACACATGAAATGCCACACAGCAGAGAAACCATTCATGTGCTCAGATTGTGGGAAAACATTCTCTATAAAGGGACATTTGATAAGACACACAAGAACACACACAGGAGAGAAACCATTTGCCTGCTCAGTTTGTCGTCAAACATTCTCTCGCAAAGCGTCTTTGATCATACACACAAGAACACACACCGGGGAGAAACCCTTTGCCTGCTCAGTGTGCTCTAAAAGATTCACTCATCGCTCGACATGGATCAGACACACACAGATGCACACAGGAGAAAAACCATACGCCTGCTCAATCTGCAGTAAAAGGTTCTCTCAAAACGAATACTTGATAGCGCACAAAAGGACACACACAGGAGAGAAACCGTTTCCATGTGCCGTCTGCCATACGTTTTTTCGTGATCGTTCGGCGCTGAGTAATCACATGAGACGACACACTGATGACAGACCGTTTTCCTGCACGACGTGCAACGCAAGTTTTCGGGATCGCTCGTCGTTGAGGAAGCACATAAAAACACACACCTGCAACAGTGTTTAGCAATACTGATGATCCCCGTTTACGACGTTCCATGTTACAGTTCAGTGAACGGGTACATAGGCGGAACAACACGCTGAAACTGATAGTGACAGCTAAGTAGCATAGTGGTCTCATAATTGAGACTTCTTCACTCTCCTGCTCTTTTTCATCGACACACACATGCATGTGGTTCTCTGAATCTGTGGGATGGATGGATGCTAACGGTGGTTTGCTATGATAGTTTGTGATGTATGAACCGACATTTAATTTATTTGACCGCATAACATAAAATGTATTACATTTTATGTTATGCTATTAGATTTAAATAAATCCATGTCAACATGTTTTTCTTTTGGAGCTTTGTAGGTAACCTGAGACATGTATGAAGAAAATAGTACAAAAGAGAGGACATTTAAATTGCATTCTTTTTTGTATTGACAATTTAATTTGGTTATCACTGGGGTTTTCTAGACATTAATAAAATAATAAAAATAATAATAAAAAATATGTTGTCAAATTTTATGTAGCATATTGTATATGAACATGACCTGTAAGCCATTCACAACCGGAGGGTGGCGGTAGTGCACTATTGCAGTCTGCATCCGCCGTTAAACTAAGAAGAAGACGAATCAACACGTACTGCGCACGCGTGGGTAGCCATTTTGGGCTACGCGACTCTTGCAGCGCGTGTTTGCTAGCAAAGAGACCCGGAAGTACGTCGCTGAGCAGAGCTCGAGCGTGAGTGTGAAGTGTCGTGATTGTGTGAAAATGTTTTTAGTGTTAGACAGAACGATAGCAGAGTACGAGCGACAACGTCAACTACTGGTGGATGCTGTTTTGTTTATTTCATTTGTTATCAATATCCTTGAACACTCTTGATTAAAATGTTTGACCAGTTTAAAAGCAGCAAACCTGCGCGTTGGATGTTATGAAGGTTCCAAGTAGACTTTCATCATGCAAGCGGGAGAAATTGGCGCGGGACAAAATTAAGTCAGCGATTTATTGCAAACAACCATTGAACTGAAATTGGCTGTTCATCGGCTTGGCATGCTTGATGGCAGTTTCCAGGGGGCTTCCAGGAGGCTAGTGGTCAGGCCTTCACGGAGGGCATGCTCTGTCTAGAACTGATGTCCATTTTGCTAAACTTCCCTTGCCGTCCATCCCCAAATGTTCTCCTTTGGATTTGGATCAATGGAACACGCAGGTGGGTCCAAACAAGTGAGCTTATTACTTTAAAACTTTATTCCACCTTTCAATGTCCCATGTTTGGTCCTCTCCTGCAAATTCCAAACACCCAATTTTGTGGTCTTGAAGGCGACGAGGTTTTTTTTAATTTAAAAGCCTTTTCTGGCAGATAGCGTCTGATGGATATTAGACTGCACACGGCATGAGTAACAACCTTAATTTAGGTTGAGGATGTGTCTGCGTCGTGAGGGATATCCAATGGGATCCTTCGGCTGAGGGCACATTCAATCCACATTTTTGCCAACATTTTGGCTTTTAAAGTCGGTGCTCTTTAACATCTTATTTCACTTCAATGCTTGTTTGCAAAAAATAAACATTGTTTGTCTCCCTCCCATTTCTTTTTTCAAATTTGAAGCTCTGTTTAGAACCTTCTTAAGATCCAACAGTGGTATCAGTCAAAAATGTGCATATATAAGCAAAGCCTATATATTGTTTGCCTAACAGGTATTTTCAGGCATCAAAATGATATGGTAAAATACAAATACAAGGCATTCAAAAAACTAATTCAATGATGTGATGATCTGTAGTATTGTACGCTGGTCGCTAGGTGTCAAAAATGTTGCTCTAATGTTGGGTGAGACACACAAGCACAGCTTTTTATTTAAATTATTTCGCATCCGGCTCAATAATCCCTAACACGTGCTACTGTTGTGGCCGTAACTCACTACAAACTAAATTTCTACTCTGAACCTCCGACATCACTTCCTGTCCATCGCCCAACTGAGTTCCCTTACCTCACAAACACATTTACAGCAACAAATGCAGGCAGTTGTCTCATTTGTGTTTTATTTTCTCTTATTACGGCTACTATATTGGATAATACGAGTCTGAAGGTGACTATAGAGATGTTAGTTTATTATCTAGAAGACACTAATAATGTTAAAAACAAATTTGGAAGTTTGTACACAGGCTTTCTGCTTTCGTTTGTGCTAACACAAACAGTTAAGTTAGAAAGGCTCCTTGTTTAGTGTGTTGTATTGTTAGCTATTCCTTGGCCTCCAGTGATAATCATACTTGTTACAAATAGGTTTTTTCCCGCAGAAGTGGGCCACATGTAGGTTGTGTCAATCATTCTATCTCTTTTTTGTTTCGAAGGGTCAAGTCAATAGAAGCAACTGAATTTCCCCATTTCTAATTTAAAGGAATTGCGTCAAAATGGAGTCCCTTTACCTGGTTGTGGATTATTCAGTCTCATCCTTCCCATCCTATTCATATAGACACCCTCTATACCACAACTACTCTAAAGTCTGTTTTCTTGTGTTCTGCAGGCATCAGTGCAGATGTTTTCCCGTGAGCAGCACAGCCCCACTACATTAAGGAAGAAGTAGAGCCACAGCCTACCAACGTCAAAGTGGAAGAGAAGGAGCCACAGGCCCATCACATTAAAGAGAAAGAGAGGGAACCAGAGGGAGAGTAAATTGAAGGACTGGTGGAGTTCTCAGTGATTGGTGTCTCAGTGAGGCGTGAAGATGCAAAAAAGAAGCTGATGCAGACCACTGTGGAGGATTACACACAGACAACCTCTTAGCTCTGCTATTGGATGACAATATGTCATACTCTGCTAACACCGATTATGAAAACTCTACAGCTAATACAGCATGTCACACTGACAACACCCACTTTAAATGCTCTCGCTGTGACAAAATTTTTCAGTACTGTTGTCCAAAAAGACACCCCAGAATACATCCAGAAGATAACCCATTCCATGTGCCATGTGCAAAAGTTTTTGCAGAAGCCAAATTGGCAAGAACACAAAAGAATGCACACTGGGGAGAAACCCTTTGCCTGCTCTGTGTATGGTAAAATATTGACTCATTGGTCAAATTGAAGGAGACACGCACAAACACACACATTAGAAAAAAGGTATGCCTGCTCAGTCTGTAATAAAAGTTTCTCTCAAAGTGAGTGTTTCACAAGAATACGCAAGGGAGCGACATATGTTTGCACAACTTGTGGCAGAGGATTCTTTAAGAAGTCATGTTTGGAAGAACACGTTAGAAGGCACACCGGAGAGAAACCTTTTGTCTGCTTAGAGTGCGGTAATAGAGTCAGTTATTGGTGCAATTGGTTAAGACGTGAACACACATGCAAGAAAAAACGAACGCATGGTCACTCTGTAATAAAAATTGCTCTCTAAATGAATATTTGACAGTACACCATACTGCCCTGTGTGTTTTTATGTGTGTGTTTTTAATTAAAAACCCTTCCTGGTGTGTTGTATGTATTCTCATGATCGTTCAGCATTAGGTACTCTCAAGAAAACACACACAGGTGACAGTGTTCTGTTTAATAATACTGATGATGGTGATCCCTGAGGGTACTTTCATTATTATATTCACACTGTTGTCTAAAGGTAGTTTTTCTTGCATTAAGACACACAAATGCATGTGGTGAATTTGCTATGGTATGTTGTGATGAATGATCCGCCTTTAGCCCTCACATCATTTCCTTCTTAAAATAGGTGACTGCATAACAATATTTATCATGATTTGTACTGCAAATCCTGGTCCTTTTTCATGACCGTAAGGCACAACAAAAATTGTAAAAAAAGAAAAAGAAAGTACTAATGTGAATAACCGGTGGTATTTACACCATGCAACGTTTATTTCAGCAATGGCATTGTTAGTACGTTGAATCTTCATCATCACTGACTTGTTATGAATTTAAAACTCTTAATATTATGAAGAAAAAATAATTACATTTAGTAACATACAGTAGAAAAATTAAAAACAGATGAAGTTGACATGGTTGGAACCGGAAATGAAAGTTTTAAAATGAGAATGTCTAAATATTAAGCAAAAATATTCTAATGAAAAAAAAATCACAATCATAACATATAATCATTCTATAACACTGATTGTAAAGTTGCAATGAAAAACAAAAGAGAATAAATTCGTGTTTTTTAACATTAGGATGATGGAAAAGGTTATATTATTATAAGAATACAGTAAATATATTACGAGTGGAAAATTCACAGAGATTATAAATAAATCTACATTATTCATTCATTCATTTTCTATGCCGCATTAGGGTCGCGTATAAATAAATAAATATTTGAAAAACAACCACGGCAAAAATCGGAAAAAGCAGCAAAGCGTGAAGTTGATAGTAATAATCTTCATATGATAATATGCTAAATATGCTATCCCTCCATGACCATCCCAAAATAATGGGAGGTGAGGGCACATTTTAACTAATTAAAACAACGAAACAATATCAAAGAAATCAAGAATTTACTTGCTTTTTTGTTTTAAACGGATTATGTGATTTTGTTCGTGGCTGGGACGTAAAAATTTTTTCAATTGTGAGACGAACATCAATATCAAACAATGGACCGCAAACAAAACGTCACACAGCGCAAGTGCGCATGCGTCGGTCTGTATTTTGGAGTCACGAAAGACTGGAAAACAAAGTTACCAAGACGATCACATGGTGACCGCGTTTGTTCGCATTTGTCTTTATAGCACACATACGCGAGTGTCAGTAGACATTGTTAACTAATTGTCATTAAAAAACAAAACTTGTTTCAGCGTCTATTTGAATCGTCCTTGGCTATCTTGGCATGCTAGCTGCTAAAAACGCGACGCGGAATTTAACAACACGTACTGCGCGTGCGTGGGCGCCATTTTGGACTACTACTTCGGCGTAAAAACGGCAAGCTTGTCACTCCTCCGCTCCGCAGCCGAACGCATCGCAAAGCAGGGATCGAGTGTGAGTGTAAAGCGTCGTGCTTGTGTGAAAATGTGTAAAGTAGAAATGCTGAGAGCGTTGGTGGATCAGCGACTGACTGCGGCCGTGGAAGAAATATTTGTGGTGTTGGAAAGAACCATAGCAGAGTACGAGGAGGAACTTTGTCGAACCAAAGAGGAGAACGAGCGACAACGTCAACTACTGGACTCTGTTTTCAAGCAGCACCAAGATGAACTCTGCCGAGAAGGTTAGTTCACTTAATTCATCGTTATAATTAATATTATTCTTAAAAGGGCATCTTGCCGTGGCTACCAATAATATTATTGTTGTTTATATATTAACAGTGATGTCATATGAGGTAAGAGTTGTGTGAGACATGAACGATTTGCTGAAAATTATTTTGGTCTGCGTTACTCTGCTCACGTACGTGTAGTCGACAAAGACTCGGGTTTCGCTGATGCAAGGACCCGATGAAGCCTCTAATTTCACTGGGTGGCTCATCGTGGGTACTCTGTAAAGACTCGAGTTTCATTGACTCACAGGTCCTTACGTAGCATCTGACGGTCAAGCTGTAGGAATGAGTCACGATGAACGGATCATGAGAAAAACAATTGTAAATAGGTTTTATTCAAACAGGACCCTGGAGAGATTTATAATGCTAATTATTAAGCACAAATTTCGATACACATTTTGCACTGTGTAATCTTAATTTAGTATAGTTTTGTAGTATTGTTTAGGCTATTTTCAATTCAAATTTAGCTTTTATTTGTCAAGTGGAAAAAGTACCACAAAGCCGCTTCACCAGGAGTATCCCAAGTGCTTCCAAGTGGCCATTTTCCGAAAATCCTTCATTCATTCATTCATTCATTTTCTATACCGCTTATCCTCATTAGGGTCACGGGTGTGCTGGAGCCTATCCCAGCTGGCTTTGGGCGAGAGGCGGGGTACACCCTTGACTGGTCGCCAGTCAATTGCAGGGCACATATAAACAAACAAACATTCATACCAATGGACAATTTAGAGTCGTCAATTAACCTAACATGTTTTGGGGTTTTTTGGAATGTGGGAGGAACCCGGAGTACCCGGAGAAAACCCACGCATGCACGTGGAGAACATGCAAACTCCGTGTCGATTCCGTGGAGGAAATCGAAGATGTCTACCTATTCTGCACCATGCTGACAGGTCTGTTGCTGATTGGGTTAGGCATTGTCCTGGTCTATCGCGGAATTCGTAAGGCGGTTCAGGAAGCAGCAGTTCAGCGTGCCCCACAGCTGTCCGTCATGATCGATATGGTGGGTAAAGCCATTAGCACTCTAACTGACTGAATCACAACAAGAAAATAATCTTGGACTGGGCTTTGCCAATTGATTGATTGATAGACCAGATTTGACAAACAAGAGTAAGCGGGTCTATTTAAATGTGGCTGCTTGCACTTTTCATCCAACCGATCTACTCAATCTGTATTTCGGTCTCCTACTAGGCAGCTGCCTCAAAGTTGCTGATCAAGCAGACAGCTCCCCGGAGATTGTTGCAGTGGGCCGCTCTCCCTACCTCCCTCTTAAGCTGAGATGCTGTTTCTTAAAATATAACTTTTTAGCTCCTCTACATGTGTTGCTTCACAAAGTCTCCAAATGGCAAAGTTGCAGCTTTTTGTTTTTCACTATGTGGCCCTCGCTGGAAAAGGTTTGGACAGCCGTGCTTTTGACAAAGTAAAATTGAAATGCAAATAATCCTAATAAAAGTGCAACATTGCTGAGTGCAACTTAACAGAGCAGTATTATAATCAAATGACTGCAACATCCAGAAAAATAAGTTTGCCCAGTGGTTCACTTTTCAATGGTTCAACCATGACTCACACGCATGGTGGGAGGCAGTGAAACTTGAGGCTTTGACGTCGCTTACCCATGAGTCAGTGAAACTTGAGTCTCGGCCAAGCAGCTCGGGCAGGAAGAAAGGCAAGGAGGGGCTGGCGTTTACACAACCTGGCGCTGAGAATCTGTGTATGGCTCACATTGCTAGCTTAGTATGGCTCCTTGTGTCTCTTGTTCAGTGTGTTGCATATTTAACTATTAATAGTCCTCCGATTATAAAAAAAATAAATACATGAAAAGAGACCCGGCCGCATGTGGAGTTTGCATGTTCTCCCCGTGCGTGCGTGGGTTTTCTCCGGGTACTCCGGTTCCCTCCCACATTCCAAAAACAAGCATGTTAGGTTAATTGGCGACTCTAAATTGTCCATTAGAGTGTGAATGGTTGCATGTCTGCCCTGCAATTGACTGGCGACCAGTCCAGGGTGTACACTGCCTCCTGCCCAAAGTTAGCTGGGATAGGCTCCAGCATACCATCAACCCTAATGAGCATAAGCGGTATAGTAAATGGATGGATGAAAAGAAACACTGACAGGCTCCCCACACAAGCAAGCACTTGGCAATGAAGGCGAGAAGAAACCTTGAACAGAACCCAGGACGTCTGTCTCGGGCGGTTGGGTTTAAGATATTAAAATAGAAATATATAAATATTGTATACAAATTTTTCTAGATATTTCCTTAACCTAGTTTTAAAAAAAAAATCAACTTGACTTGTTTTGTGTTTATTATTACAACCTCTTTTTTCCTTTATTATTATTTGTAAATTGTTTTTTCTCATATAATGACATTATTTTCCTAAAACCACAATTTTCTAGATTACAACATTTTCTATTGTGACTTTATTGTTATGAAAATTACTGCTGATTATTTAATTTTTGCTGTTTTTTGTGAAATTATATTTTTAGAATGTTCCGCGGCTCAATAAAAAAGAAGAAAAAAACGCCGGTCGCATGTGGCCCCTATCTTTTAATAGTACCCAGTGTAGTGAAGCTAGTATTCTATTGTTCTGTGATATCAACACTATACTAAAAAATGTAATTTTTTTGTCACCATCCTCTACAAACTGTATATGTTTTCAATTGTATATCATTTATGTCCCAGGTTCCTTGTATATTCAGTCATTTTACCTCCAAAGTGGTTGCAACGTTAACTTTTGTGATGGGGGGGGGGGACTTTCTCGATGTGATTTACTGTCAGTGAAAGGGATGAAGATTCCCTTCTTTGAAATGCATCCATCCATTTTCTATGCCGCTAATCCTCATATTTGGAGTATATTGGAGTGCACTACCTGGCTGCAACCAACACAGCCGTACTTGATTCTGTCTCACTAATCTCACCCCATTCATACGGTCATCCTCTATGACACAACTTCTCCAAAGCATGTTTGACTTCTTGTGTCCTGCAGACGTCAGTGAAGAACATCTTCCCCCTGAGCACCTGGAGTGGAGCTCCATGACGGATCAGGAGGAGCCACAGCACCCCCACATTAAAGAGGAAGAGGGTGAACTAGAGCAAGAGCATCTTGAAGGACCGGAGAAGTTCCCAGTGACTGGTGTCCTTGTGAAGAGTGAAGATGATGATGATGATAATGATGATGATGATGATCATGAAGAAGATGCTGATGAAGACCACTGTGGAGGCTCACAAGCAGACAAGCTCTTAGCTCCGCTATCAGATAGTGACAACACGACGTCACACTCTCCTGACACTGATGATGAAGACTCTAAAGCTGATGTGACATGTGACAATGACAACACACACTTTAAATGCTCTCACTGTGACAAAACTTTTAATTCCCAGTGTTATCTGAAAAGGCACACGAGAACGCACACGGGAGAGAAACCATTCATGTGTTCGGTTTGCGGTAAAAGATTTTCCCAGAAGCCACATTTGCAAGAACATGCAAGAATACACACCGGGGAAAAACCCTTTGCCTGCTCAGTGTGTGATAAAAGATTCACACATCGGTCAACATGGATAAGACACACAGGAACGCACACAGGAGAAAAACCATATGCCTGCTCGATCTGTAGTAAAGAGTTCTTTCAGAAATCACTTCTGAACGAACACATGAAAATACACACTGCAGAGAAACCTCTAGCCTGCACAGTTTGTGGCAAAGGGTTCTTTGACAAGTCACACTTGAAAGAACACCTAAGAACACACACTGGGGATAAACCTTTCGCCTGCTCAGTTTGTCACCAAAAGTTTTCTCAAAAGTCACATTTGAAAGAACACACAAGAATACACACTGGGGAGAAACCTTTTGCCTGCTCAGTGTGTCCCCAAACCTTCTCTCATAAGTCGTCTTTGTTAAAACATGGTAGAATGCACACAGGGGAAACACCCTTTGCTTGCACAGCATGTGGTAAAAGATTCAGTCATTGCTCAACTTGGATGAGACACGCCAGAACGCACTCAGTAGAAAAACCGTTCACCTGTTCAGCATGTGGTAAAGGATTCTTTCGTAAGTCACATTTGGAAGAACACACGAGGACACATACTGGAGAGAAACCCTTTTCCTGCTCAGTTTGTCGCCAAACATTCTCTCAAAAGTCATATTTGATAATACATGCCAGAACACACACCGGGGAGAAACCTTTTGTCTGCTCGGTGTGTGGTAAAACCTTCAGTTATCGCTCCAATTGGTTGAGACACACTAGAACGCACACGGGTGAAAAACCGTATGCCTGCTCAGTCTGTACTAAAACCTTCTCTCAAAATGAATATTTGATAGCACACCAAAAAACGCACACAGCTGATAAACATGCTTCTCACAAGCCATTAGTTTAGCAATATTGATGATATTGATACTTCAGGGTACATTCAGTGTTGAAGCTACGCTAATTATTGTTTTCTATGATAGGTTGTGATGTATGAACAAATTTTCAGTCTACATGAAATTTTATTCTTAAAATACTGTAGGTGTCCGCATAATGTAAAATTGATCATGATATGTATTGCAAAGGAATAAATACTTGCCATCCTTGTTAACTAGTTATTTTTTTAGGGTTAGGGTTAGGGTTAGGGGGGGACAATTTTGGGGGGAAAATTAAATTCCAACTCAGATCGTTTGAAGCAAATGGGAATGGATGGCACATTTTTGATGATTGAAACAAAGACTTGATAAACTTATGAATAATATTTTAAAAGGGGATTTGCTTGGAAAATATTGTATGTTTTAAATCAATATTTTCTCCCAGGTCATTTCATTTGGTCTCGGAACAAGCACAATTTACTTCTCCTTATTTTTAGAAGTATTATATGTTTATTTTTCATCGCTTGGACGTAAAATTGTTGAATGACGCAACTTTTTAAAAAAAAATAATCTTTATTGACAAATGAAGCTTACAGGCTCATCACAATTTCAAACAACAATTGCGCAGTGTTAGAACACACATTAAAACAAAGTATGAATGCCAGTAACCTTTAGGTACAATGGTTAAACATCAAGTTGTCATAAATCTGTACAGCTTTCCTAGAGCTGTATAGTTGTAAGGAGTCCTTCAAAGATAGAAGTTCTTTCTGGAAAGCAATAAAAGCAGGCTTGGCATCACCAAATGTACATTTGTGTATAAAGAATTTTGCCATAATAATTTTACTGTTAATAGTAAATTTTTTTTCTTATCTTCCAGTATAAGTCCAAATTTCACATTAGTATAGTTTAAAGACAAGGTACTAAAACTGAGCTGCCCATACACAAAAGCTGTCCCAAAAACTCTTTGTAAAGATAAAAGCAAAGAACAAGTGTTTTTCTGTCAATGTCAATATCTGTCAATATTGTTTGTGCAAAAAGTACATTCATTGTCCTCTATATTAAATTTGGAATGCAAGTATTCTTTACAAGGATGTAAAATTGCACTTCCTTAGCTTTAGGGGGAATATAAAATTGGATATATTGACATTTAATATTTCTAACTACTTATGGTAGTCCTGATAAATTTGTTGTTGCATTTTTTGTCATGAAGGGGTAGAATTGGACACAGAGAGATTGTAAACAAGGGACAATAGGATTGTATAATACAAGAACATTTTAAAGTGCATAAAGAGCCTGCGGGATTGCATTGATAACTACAGAGAATTGTTGATTTGAACAGGTAATATATTTTCCACAGAAGTCCGCATAGTTAAGTACACTTCCTCTTTCATCCATTAAGTGTAATACTGACCATACCCCTTGACCATCCCATTCTTTAAAGTCGTTTTTCCTTATGAGGATTTATCTCTTGTTGAGTGTTATGAGGTGTAAAGTTATGTTTATATGTCAATTTCCAGTAAAATAGGACTTGTTCATAAAAATCGAACAGCTTTATGGGTAATTTATACAATTAAAAATCACATTTAAGAAGAAACCCGATGACGCCCACCTCAGATGATATTTTAGAAGGGACATTATAACTTATAATTTATTAAGATAAGAGATAATGTTTTTAACCACATTAGTTTTAAAGCACCATCCATAGGATCAAAATCATTAGTATGTAAGACCTCCTTCCTCTAAAGATTTGACAATGTCATTTTTCCTTATTGAATGACCCAACTTTGGCGTTCCAGAAATTCCACTCGAAGCCGTCAAGATTCCAATCAACGTCCTGGATTGGATAGCAAAAAAAAAGTCATACTGCGCAAGTGCGCATGCGTCTCTCGCCATTTTGAACCGATCGCGTCAGGCCGCGAATTGGGGGGGGGGGAGTTTGGCAAGACGACGAGATGGTGATCGCGTTTGTTCTCATTTCTCCGCATATTCCGCGTATGTGGGTCTACATCGTTATGTACTGCTAAGACAACGACTGTTTTAGCGTCACCGTGCAAGGTTGAAGCTTTTCGGGCTAGATTGGCTAGCTTAGCCTGCTAGCTGCTAGCAACGAGACGCGGAAGTGATCAACACGTCGCTAAGCGGAGATCGAGTGTGAGTGTAAAGTGTTGTGATTGTGTGAAAATGTGTAAAGTAGAAATGCTGAGAGCGTTGGTGGATCAGCGACTGACTGCGGCCGTGGAAGAAATATTTGTGGTGTTGGAAAGAACCATAGCAGAGTACGAGGAGGAACTTTGTCGAACCAAAGAGGAGAACGAGTTTCAACGTCAACTACTGGACTCTGTTTTCAAGCAGCACCAAGTTGTGTTACACAGAGCAGGTTTGTTCACTTGTATTATTGTTGTGTACACATATAATATTCTGCAGCACTTTTAATCTATTATTTTTATTCCACCTTTTTTTTCCACTGTATTTTTTACATTTCTCACTGTATTGGGACCGTGCCCAAGAAAAATGCTCAAATTGTTGTTTTTTGACGGCTCGCTACTCCGACAGTTTTCAACCGATTCCAAAATGTCTAATTGTCCAACTCATTAAAGCATTGCAAGCATTGAATAGTTTAATATCATTTTTCAACCGATTTCATGCAAACATACATCAAAATGTCTGGCTCAGCTGGAAAAGAGGTGCTACCTAAAAAATGTCTGTCAATTGCACAGTTTTTGAAAAATGTCTCTTTTTCCGAGAATTTTTTTCCCATTGAAAATGAATGGAGAGATTTTAAAAGTTTGATAATTTTTGCATTTCTCAACCGATTCGGGCCGTCCCCAAGACAAAATGCTCTAATTGTTGCAAAATCGGTTGCTCTGCAGCCGTTTTGGTCTGCTCTGTACGGTGAAGGCGTTCTTTAAAGATACCTGCACACGCTTCTCCCAGAGATGTCTGTCTTTGAAGAGAGAGTTTGTGTGCGTGGACTGTAATTGAGGGTGCATGCAGCACAGGGCAGATACATTTATGTTTTTATGCTGGGTGTTAGCATGTAGCAGCATGGCAGTTTGGCGCCAGCGTAGCCAGCATTCACACGCAGTTTCCCCCGAAATTGCAGAGATCTGGTTATTATGATTATTATTGTTATACACAGGTACTTGAGTTTGACTGATTCACAAGTGAGTCTTAAACGAATCATTGTGTGAAAGCTGAGAAGCATTTTTCTTTTTTGTCCTCTAACTCTTCTCACATTTCTCAACGGATTCAAACCATCAAAATGGTAAGCTCGCTCCATCAAGACTTTTTCCTGCCAGAAAAAATCCCAAATATACTGTAATTTCCTATTTTCCTGTATCTGACGCCCCATACTGGTGGAAAATCATTTTCCATTACTGTAACAGTCTGCTTATTCTACACGGCAACACGGCTCAGGAGGTAGAGTGGTTGCTGCTTCGATTCTCGGTCACGCTGTAATAATTTTAAAAAAAAACACCCCAACTTTCAGGTCTGCACGTTCCACTGCTTACTACCACCCAGGTTTCTTTCATGTTGCTTTGAGGCAAGAGCCATTATATGCTGCTCTTTTTCCAGGGATAGTGTTCACACAAATGAATGCTGGGAAACTCATGGTATGCGAGATGGCTTATATACGACGGCGTATTAGGCCACATAAAAAAAAATAAGAATTTGAGATTAAAAGTCAGAATTTTACAATAAAAGATTATTTTACTTGGGTCAGAGGTAATATTACAGCTTTTTTTTCGCATTAAATTATGACTTTCAGTCTTCTACTTTTTTTGTATCATTTTTTATTTTATAGTATATCACGACTTTTTTCTTGTAAAACTACCACTCTTAATCTCTCAATATTACGACTTTTATCTTGTAAAACTACGATTAATTTCTCAAACTGTGACTTTTAATCTCGTAATCTTACTTATTTTACATTTTTTTATTTTTTTATGTGGCCCTAATACCCCATCCTACTTGTGAGAAAAAAAATGCCACTGCCATTACAGCACAACTTATGACACAACTCCACCAAAGCCTGTTTGTCTTCTTGTGTCCTGCAGTAATCAGCAAAGAACATTCTCCCTCTGAGCAGCAAGAGTGGAGTGCCATGATAAAGCAAGTGGACCCGGCGACCCCCCAAGTTAAAGTGGAAAAGGAGGAGCCGCAGCCCCCCCACATTAAAAAGGAAAAACGCGAGCCAGAGCATCTTGAAGGCCTGGAGGAGTTCCCTGTGACTGGTGTTTTCAAGATGACCGAAGATGAAGAAGCTGACAGAGACCACTGTGGAGAATCACAAGCAGAAAACCTCTTAGCTCCTCTATCAGATAGCGACGACTCGACGTCACACTCTCCTGATGATGAGGACTCCAGAGCTAATATGACTTGTCATACTGACAACACACACTTTCAATGCTTTCACTGTGACAAAACCTTTAAGTACCACAGTCATTTGAAAATGCACACCAGGACACACACAGGAGAGAAACCTTTCCTGTGCTCGGTTTGCAGTAAAAGATTCTCTCAGAAGGCACACTGGCAAGAACACACAAGAATACACACTGGGGAGAAACCTTTTGTCTGCTCAGTGTGTGGTAAAAGATTCACTCATCGGTCTACTTGGATGAGACACACAGGGAGGCACACAGGAGAAAAAACACATGCCTGCTCAAATGGGGGTAAAGATTTCTCTCCGAAGTCACTTTTAAAAGACTTGCACGGTGTGGAGAAACCCTTTTCATGCTCAGTTTGTGGGAAAAGATTCTATAACAAGTCACACATGGAAGAACACACAAGGACACACACTGGAGAGAAACCTTTTTCCTGCTCAGTTTGTCGCCAAACGTTCGCTCAGAAGTCTTCTTGGAGAATGCACATCAGAAGACACACTGGGGAGAAACCTTTTGCCTGTTCAGTGTGTGATAAAAAGTTCAGTCAACGATCAAACTGTTTGAGGCACACACAAACACACAAGGCAGAAACACCGTGAGCCTACTCAGTCTGTAATAAAAGTTTATCTCTGAATGAATATTCTATAGAAATCGTATCCCTGCTCGGTCAGCCATGCATACTCCTGCTCTTGTTCAGGATTAAGGAAACGCTTCAGAACACACACAGGTGACCGTGTTAGTTATAATAATACTGGTTGATGTTACATTCAATGCTCACACTGTTGTATGAACATGTGGCATGCATTACATCACACACATGCAGGTGGTGAATTGATTATGTGGGATGCTTCTATGCTTAAGTGAACTACTGTTATGTCCTGCTGTGATGCATAGGTGTCCAAAATCAAATCACTTTTATTGTCACATCACCAGCAGCGTGTGAGCTGTGGTGAGTGAAAAGCTTAGGAGTATGCTCCAGTCAGTGCAGATTTTCAGTATGAAATACAAACAAGACATAACAGTGCAATATAAAAGCAATAGGCAAGACATTGCATATTTATGTACAAAAGTAAAATACACATTTGTGTGCAATGTGGGTGCAATATACAACAATGTACATTTTATGAACAAAATATACATAATATGGATGTGAGACAATACACACTAAATAAATATAAATATGCTGAGCTGGCAAGTTGGTTGTTACTGATGTAATGGGTTAATGGCTGTTCAAGTAAAACAGATTTCAGCTTCTGAATTTAGAATAACTTATCATAATTTAAAGTGCGGATGCATGCTGCATTAATGTCCAGTTTATTGCAGGGTAATGTTAAAATTGAGTGCAATGAATGTCAGTTCTGTGTTCAGCAGCCTGACAGTCTGGGGGAAAAAGCTGTCTCGCAGCTGGCTTGTGCGTGCCCGGATACTGCGGTAGCGTCTGCCCGAGGGCAGCACAGAACAGTCCGTGTCTCGGATGGCTGGTGTCACCGATGATTGTCAATCCTTTCCTCTCGCTGCGTCTGCTGTAAATATCCTTAGCTGTGACGTCATTCACCCGCGAGCGCTAAAAAAGTAACGTGTTTTAGTATTTCTTGTACTACTTTTATTCATTTATAATTGCCAATTATTATATAACATATAATGTTACGCTTTACCAAATATTAAATGTATAATAATGATTATCAATACTAATAAATTGTGTATTTGTATATTGTAAAAGTAAGACAAAAAAGTGACACCTACATAATGTTCATATATTGGCCTATTAAATGTTAAGCTTAAGCTTAAAGAAAATGGTGTGCACTGATTTGTAACCACTGGGTGTTAGTAGTACTAGTAGGATAAGCCAATCGCCACTGCTGTTAGTAGAAGAAGAAGTAGCGAACCCAACCAAAGGAGGTCGGCTCGGTGCTAGTAAAAGACGATATTTGAAAATACCGAAGACAACAAAACAGCTATGGCATTCCGAAAATGCCGCCAAACCCTTCAAGCGTCCATCAAAATGCCGGACTGGAACCCAAACATAACGTCACACTGCGCATGCGTCGGTTGCCATTTTGGACTACTACTGTAGGCGAGGAAGCAAGGAGAGCCGTGGGGGAAAAAAAAGTTAGCTAAACGACAAGATTATTTCTGCGTTTGTCATCTTTGCTCTCCATATCCCGCGGAAAAGTAGACACGGTTAAAACCTGCTGGGACAAAACTCGCCTCCGCGTCGCTTCAAAGCTTCCCGGGCTAGCTTAGCTCGTTAGCTGCAAACAAAGAGACGCGGAGGGTAGCAACACGACAGAAAGTGTGTGGAAAATGTGCGAAAGAACGATAGCAGAGTACGAGGAGAGCGTTTCTTCAACAAAACAGGAGAAGGAGCGTCAACGTCAGCTACTGGACGCCGTTTTAAAAAATCACCAAGTCGTGTTACACAGAGCAGGTTAGTTTCATTCTGTTGTCATTATTATCTGTATTATTATCGTCAACGTATTTCCACAAAAGGCCCACTTTTGCAGTGGGGGTGGGGGATAGGTGTTTCGGTTCAACCAGTAAGCAAGTCAGTCTATGTTTTTTGTCGTGTCGGCAGATTCACATTTCTTCATACTGCACCGCGTTTGCTAAATCAGGGGGGAAAATTATTGTATTTAGAAATAAACATTGTTATTTAAAAATAAACATACATAAGCATCATGTGGATGTACAAATAAATATCTATGCACAATACCCATGCCAAAAAAACACCCACATATTCCAGCTGCAAAGCATGCTGGGTAGCTTGTGGTACTTTTTCTCCCCAAAATGTTGAGGTGTTTGTCGCATTTTTGCTTGGTTGCAAAATATGTTGAGGTCATCAGAGAAGTAAACAAGGAGAAATTGACATACTCTTGGTATCCAATGTTTTATTGTTCACAGATCATATTGTTGCAGCTAGACTACCCAGCATGCCTTGCGGGTATTTGGAAATAACAGTTTTTAGTAAGGTGTCATATTTAGCGCTTAGTTGTTGTTCATAGTAGTAGTGGATTTATGTGATGCTTTAACTTGCTGTGGACCGGTTTGTTGCACCGTGAGCAAGTATGTAGCTCTGTTTTATGTCGCCTATTTATAGACGGCACCTCCGCCAGCCGGCCACTAGACAGCCTGTTTAACGTCATGTGTGATAAAACGTATATTATTGGCGATGCAATAAGAAAACACCAATGTCTCTTGTGTGAAGCCACCGACCAATCACAGCCCTCCTGAATGGATGTGGGCGTGGTCACTCGAAGCACCATGAGAGCGATGACTCAACGTGACTCTCGTAGCTGTGCTTCCTATGTATTTCAACAAGATATATGAACATTCAGCTATTTTTCTGATGCAATCATTGAAATTATTGGATTGAAAAAGCAAAGCACAGACCATAGAACTAAAATTGAAAAATTTAATGTATTCACAAGGTTTTTTTACTATTCACATGCTGTGGAACGGAAATACCACCAGGGGGCTCTGCCTCACTTGTCTACACAGGCTGCACATCATTGATATAGATGACAAAGCAATTTAGTGTGATATCTGTAATGTCTTATTAATGTTGTTTTTATTATAAAATTTTTTGTATAAAACAAGCTTTCCTTGGATTGTCCAATGACATGTTTCGCAAAAGTGTGACAAAACATGAGTTTTTAATGGCAGAAGAACTTTATAAGCGCCGGCTTTTCCTTGGCATTATCATTAGCCAAAGGCTTGGCTGCACTTTTGTTGCCAATCTTAGATCTCCACTTCTACTCCCCGGGCTTGTGGAGGTGCATCGCATATGGGAAATTGGTACACAGCTGGACCCAATGGAAGGCTCCATTGTGCAAAACCCGAATCTGTATTGATGTATGGTTACACCCCAAATTTCATCCGCCCCACAAAGACACTTTTGGTCTTCTTGTGTCCTGCAGAAAATGAAAGTGCTGAGCAGCAGGATTGGAGCTCCACGTTGGAGCCACATCCCGCTACCATTAAAGAGGAGGAGAAGGAGTCACAGCCCTCTTACACCAAAGTGGAAGAGAAGTGGCCACAGCTCGCTAACATTAAAGAGGAAGAAGGGGAGCCACAGCCCACCTACATTAAAAAGGAGGAGGAGGAGCCACAGCTCTTGCACATTAAAGAGGAACTAGAGGAGCACGGCATCAGTGAGGAGGAATTCCCAGTGATTAGTGTCATCATGATGCGTGAAGACAAAGGTGAGCGTGAGGTGGAGCCTCCAAGCTGCAGCTCAACTCGGAACATAACAGAAGCTGATGGAGACTACTGTGGAGCACTACCAGCAGACAGCTTCTTAGCTCCGCTATCAGATACTGATGACACGACGTCCCACTCTCCTGACACTGAAGATGAAGATCCTAAAGCCATTATGACACGTCATACTGACAGCACACGCTTTAAATGCTCTCACTGCAGCAAAACATTTGGCAAGAAGGGAAATCTGAAAAGACACGTGAGAAGTCACACAGGCATCAAAGACTTCAAATGTGGTAAATGTGGGAATTTGTTTGGTGACAATTCCACTCTGAAAAGACACATGAGAAAGCACACAGGTGAGAAACCATTCATGTGCTCAGTTTGTGGTAAACGATTCTCACAGAAGGTACATTTGACAGCACACGCTAGAACGCACACCATCGAGAAACCTTTTGCCTGCTCAGTTTGCTCCGTTTGTGGCAAAGGCTTTTTTCAGAAGTCCCATTTGAAAGAACACGCAAGAATACACACTGGAGAAAAACCATTTGTCTGCTCGGTGTGTTGCCAAGCATTCTCCCTCAAGTCGTCTCTGATTAGGCACGCACGGACACACACTGGGGAGAAGCCTTTTGCCTGCTTGGTGTGTGGCAAAAAATTCACTCATCGGTCAACTTGGATGAGACACACAAGAACGCACACTGGAGAAAAACCGTACGCCTGCTCGGTCTGCCATAAAAGTTTCTCTCAAAATGTGTATTTGATAGAGCATAAAAGAACGCACACTGGTGAGAAACCGTTTCCCTGTTCCCTTTGCCATACGAACTTTCGTGCTCGTTCTGGATTGAGGAAACATTTAAAAACACATGCCGGTGACAGAGTTCAGTATAATAATACTGACCATATTGATTCCTGAGGGTACATTCATCACACGTGTGCGTGTCCTGAATGGAGGCTGGGGGTGGATGTATAAAAGTACAATTGTTTCTGTCTGAAAATATGTAAGCGCATAACATAAATTGCATCATATTGCAAATGAATAAATCCTTTCCTTTGTCATTACCTTGTTTATCTCGTGGAGCTTTGTAACTTGGATATTATAGACTGACTCTTTTAAGGAAATACTGGGGTTAAAAAGACCAGGGGTTTTGTGTGGGGTTAACCATAACTTTACTTGTTTATTACACACAGCGACATACTACACATTCTAAAAATGTAATGTAAACTACAACAAAAATCCCATGCACAACATGCAGCCAAAAATTTAGACTCAGAAAGTAATGTAATAGTTATATGAAAGAAACATGTAATTTTAGTAGCATAAAGTAGATATTAAAGAATGACAATTTAATGTGGCAAGGTTATGAAAAACAAATCAAGTTGTAGCTTTTGGAAAATTAGATAGGAAAAGTTAGAATGTTACGAAAGTAAAGTCAAAATATTATGTGGATAAAGTTACTTAAAGAAAATTTCCAAGAAGAATGTTGAAATATTTGGAAAAATAACAGAAAATAAAAAGAAATAGAATAAAGTCAAAATATCAAGAAGAAAAAGTTGTATTCTAAACAAACAAAACTGAAATGTTACAAGAATAAAATTGGGCCATTATGAGGAAAACAATGACATGTTATTAGAGTTGAAATACTCCAAAAATATATTTTTCTCTTAAATTTATATGATAAACAAAACAAGATAAAGTTGTTGGTGTTCCAATATTATGGCAATAAATTCATATTGCTAAGAGACAAAAATGTACCACAATTATTTAAGAAGAATTTTGTAATAATTGGAAAATTACACAGCAAAAATGAAGGCTAAAGAGCGAAGCTGGTACTGATAATAGACTTGTTACTGCAGCTTTAATGCTGAGTTATTTTAAAATGTGTGCTTTTATTTTGAAGTATACGGAACCGGAATGTGCACTGTTAACTCCGTATGCTTAACACAGAAACGGCCAGCAGATGTCGTTAGGTGGCCGTTAAGCTAACTTTAGAAGAGAAGAATAAGTAAAAATGACAATAGAAGAAGATAAAATAAGAAACAGGACTCAACACTGTAAAGTAGAGCTGCGAACCGGTCGGAAGGAACCCGGAAGTGCGAACGTTTGAACGGTCGTGAGTTGTAGTCAAAATATTTGCTCAGGATTGTGAATGATCGATTAATGGCAGGGTTGTGGGGTGGGGTGGTGGGGGGGGGGGTTGGAGTGAGGGAAGTATTGAGGATAATAGCGACTGGTCGGAAGTAAAATCACATAGGAAAAAGACGGAAAAGTATGTTGACTCAGGATAGTGGATCAGATAGCATGAGCGAGAAAGAGAGAGTGGTGCGTAAGAAGATTGAAGGAGAAGAGTTTAAAGTGCTTCTCAAATTCAAAGAAGGGCATGACATAAGGAAAGTGGGGCCTGTGCCAATAACTCGATTCCTGTATGAAAGTATAGGTGAAGTCACTGAGATGGTACACTCAGATGGAGATTTAATGATTGTATGTTTCAATGAGGGCCAACGAGAGAGGTTGTTAAGATTAACAAACATATGTAAAAAGGAAATAATTGCCAGGAAGAAAGTAGGGAAACTAACAAGAGGAGTGATTTATGGAATACCAGTAGTGGAAGATGTACAAAAAATGAAAGAGAACATTAAAGGGGGCCGAGCAATCAACCTGAAGAGATTAAAAACATGGAGAGATGGAGAAAAGGTGGACAGTCTATCAATTTTGGTAGAATTTCAGGACAAAATGCTACCTAGATATGTGGTGATAGGGTGCATGAATTATAAGGTGAGAATGTATGTGCCACCACTGCTGCGGTGCTATAAGTGCCAGAAATATGGACATCCATCCATCCATCCATCCATTTTCTATGCCGCTTATCCTCATTAGGGTCACGGGGATGCTGGAGCCTATCCCTATCCTTTGGGCGAGAAGCGGGATTACACCCTGGACTGGTCGCCAGTCAATCGCAGGGCACATATAGACAAACAACCATTCACACTCACATTTATACCTATGGACAATTTAGAGTCACCAATTAACCTAACATGCATGTTTTTGGAATGTGGGAGGAAACCGGAGTACCCGGAGAAAACCCACGCACGCACGGGGAGAACATGCAAACTCCACACAGAGATGCCCAGCGGAGATTTGAACCCATGTCTTCCAGATCTCCTGACTGTGTGGCCAATGTGCTAACCACACAGCCATTGTGCGGCCCCGAAATATGGTCATACACAAGGAAAGCAGACATGTGGAAGGTGTGGAGGAGAACATGATTATGGTACATGTGGGACAGGTGTTAAAGAGAAATGTGTGAATTGTGGTGGAGCTCACAGTGTGGTACATAGAGAATGTGAAGCAAGGAAAAGGGCAAATGAAATACAGCAAATAAGAACAGGAGGGAAAATATCTTATGCTGAGGCAGCAAAAAAAGTTCAAGGGAAACAGGTGGTAAAAATTGTGGAAAAGTGTTGTAGTGTTCAAGAGGACTCTTTAATTGTTAAAAAGGAAAAATTTTTGTATTTCATTGCAGAAGTGATCAACTGTACATATCAACCTAAGCACGGGTCTGAAAAAACAGGAATTGTTGTGAAAAGTGCAACCCCATACTTAGGCATTAAGGACATCACATGGGAGCAAGTGTATGAGAAGCTTTAAAACCGAGAAAGATCAGAGAAGGAGGTTAGGGTCACATTCATAAATATAAAAATGCATTTTCTGCAGTGGAATGCTAGAAGCCTGATAGCGAATGGTCAAGAATTTAAGCAATATATTTCAGAGCAAAGCAGTAAACCTGATGTAATATGTGTAGTAGAAACATGGTTACAACCACATTTGAATTTTGTTATTGAAGGTTATATGTGTGAGAGAAGTGATAGAGTTAATAGTAGCGGGGGAGGGTGTGCTGTCTTTGTAAAGGAGGGATATCATACAGAGTATTGGGGAAAGGTCAGCAGTTAGAACACAGTGGTAGAAGTTTGGAGCGTGACATCAAATACGTGGTTGTGGATTTCTATAATCCATGCAAACGGTTAGACATTGAAGCATTGGAGTTAATTGAAGGACAAGATGAACGGAAAATAATATGGGTTGGAGACTTTAACGCTCATAGCACTCTGTGGGGGGCAGATAAAACTGATTATAATGGCACAGTTTTAGAGGAATTAATAGAAAGGAAGAATTTGGTGTGTTTAAATGATGGATCAACTACAAGAATAGGTCTGACAGCACAGTCTGTGTTAGATTTGACAATGGTGTCTCAGACGATGGCAAACAAAATAGTATGGGAAGTCATTAAGGATACAACAATAGGAAGTGATCACTATCCGGTTTCCTTCTTAATTGGTAACAGAAATTGTAATACTTCATTAAAATGTACAGAGCGATGCGTATTAGACAAAGCTAACTGGGAAATGTTTTACCTTTTTGAGTGACAGAAATATGAAAACATTTTAAATAAATGAGGATATTGAAATAATAAATACAAATGTAAGAATGGCTATAGTGGAAGCTGCTAAAACATCCATACCGGAGAGGTCGGGAAGTAAAAAGAATAGTGCAGTCCCTTGGTGGACACAAGATTGTGCACATGCAGTAAAAAGTAGAAACAAAATGCTTAAAGAATTTAAGAAAAGTATGAATTTTACTAAGTACGTGGAGTATAAAAGGGAACAGGCAAGGGTAAGGAAATAATAAGAAAATCTAAAAAGGGATAATTGGCAAGAGTATTGTGAGAATATAGGGGGAAGTACTCCTATAAATAAAGTAGGGGGAGTTGTAAAAAAGATGAGTGGCGTGCAACCATTCTGGAATTACCCAGTTTTAAAAGATGGAGAGGCTGTGGCAACAAAGGATGAGGATAAAGCAAAAATGATGGTAAGTATACTATCTAAAGTACATAGTTGTGAAAAGTTAACATTAGAGGAGAGGGTAAAAAGAGAGGAAACAAAGAAGCAATGTAAAAATATCTTAGAAAATATAGAAGGAAAGTATGATTCTTTGAATGTCCCATTTACTTTAAGTGAATTAAAAAAGGCAATAAAAAAAGCAAAAGTAACTTCACCAGGTAAAGATAAAATAAGTTATGCTATGTTAAAGCATCTCGGTGAAGAAGCTCTTAAAATTGTATTATGCATGTATAGTAAAACTTGGGAAGAAGGAAAAGTTTCCAGGAGTTGGAAGTTGTTGTGCCAATTAGGAAACCGGGAAAAGACCCTGCAGTAGCAACACACTATAGACCTATAGCTTTAACGTCTCATCTTGGGAAAATTATGGAAAGAATGATCGTTGAGCGGATACATTATTATCTCGAGTCTAGGAATTTAGTGACAACATTCCAAAGTGGTTTTAGAAGAGGAAGATTTACAATGGATCCAATAATCAAATTAGTGCACAATATAAGGAATGCGCAAGCAAACAAAAAAACAATAGCGGCTGTCTTCTTTGATGTGGAAAAGGCATATGATATGTTATGGCAAGATGGGGTGCTAATAAAAATGTGGAAATTAGGAATAGTAGGAAATATCCGTAGGTGGATTAAGGATTTCTCAGTTACAGGGTAATGCAAGTGAGACTCAATGGATGTTTCTCAGAATGTATGACTGTAGAGAATGGGGTGCCTCAAGGAAGTGTGATTAGCCCCATTTTGTGTTCTATTATGATAAATGATATATATGACTCAGTTGATTATAGAATAGGTAAGTCATTGTTTGCTTATGATGGTGCACTTTGGAAAAAAGGCAAGAATATTCAACATATAGAGAAGAGTTTACAAATAGCAATTAATACGGTAGAGGTATGGGCTGGGAAATGGGGATTTAGATTATCTGTGGAAAAAACAAAAACAATAATTTTTACATATAAAAAATAGAGGAAGAATTTAAGTTCACAATGTATGGTGAAGTGCTAGAAAATGTTAAATGTATCAGGTTTTTGGGAATGTGGTTTGATTGCAAGATCACATGGCAAATACATATAAGGAAAATAGTTAGTAAGTGTAAAAAAGTTATTAATAAAATGAGATTTTTGAGCAGCAAGGAATGGGGAGCCGATATGGTATCAATGGAAAAAAAATATGTTGGATTGATAAGGTCAGTAATTGATTATGGGTGCTTAGCATATGGGTCAATGTATTTTACTTATTTGCAAATGTCAAAGCATCACTTGGATCCTTTCGTTTTTCAGCATGTGTTTAGGCACCCCTGCAATAAGTAAGAGTTTGTGCAGCTAATTATACATTTCATTTAGCTAGCACTAGGAGGGGACGTGAGTAAACGAGTTAAGGAAAAGGAGTCTCAGTGAGCTTTGGACGACTCGGTCACAAGACGCACATTTGTACTGCGCATGCGCCAGTCGCCATTTTGAACTACAGTATTTGACAACAAAACGACTGGAAAAAAATAGCAAAACGATGAGATTACGCCACGTTTTTGTCTCTCGTCTCTACGTAGTTGCAGCATGAATTCTTAAGTACCGCTTAGACAAGCATTTTGACGCCTATCGTGCTATCTTAGCTTGCTAGCTGCTAACAACGACACCCGAAAGTGATCAACGCATCGTTGATCCGAGTGTAAAGTGTTGTGATTGTGTGAAAATGTGTAAAGTAGAAATGCTGAGAGCGTTGGTGGATCAGCGACTGACTGCGGCCGTGGAAGAAATATTTGTGGTGTTGGAAAGAACCATAGCAGAGTACGAGGAGGAACTTTGTCGAACCAAAGAGGAGAACGAGCGACAACGTCAACTACTGGACGCTGTTTTCAAGCAGCAGCAAGTTGTGTTACACAGAGCAGGTTTGTTCAGTTCTGTCATCATTATTATCAGTAAAGGTCTTATTTTCTTTTTTAAGTATCCTAATTAAGCTTGTAAACACAGAAAACTATACGGTATGAAAGACTCGTGGCTCCAGCTTTTATCTGCACGAGTCAACCTTCACGTGCTCAAAGATACATAATTATAACGAGACAGCAACATACCTTAGTAATTTGTCGGTTGTGAACGAATCAGCACTAAGAGTCGGCTCTTTGAAATGAAAGACAAGAGCGGCTGTTTTTTGTTTCTGTTAAAGGCAAGAGTCGTTGGTCAAGATGTGTGGCAGCGTCTCGAGCAGGGTATGGGCTGAGTGTGAACACGCGCTAGTGTGCTCTTTGAACCGATTCGTTCATGAGAACTTTGCGTGAAGAGAGTTGACCTATTTCTTCCTAATTTGTTCAGTGAACCATTGGTCATTTTTGGATTTTGTAATATAATAATATATTATCATATATTTTTATAGCTGTTGATCTTTAAAGAAATCAATATCAAATGTTTGATATGATGTAATTTTTATGTTAGTAATTAAGTTTACACAGCACAATTCATTTAAGACATCAAAAAAGGGAGCAGAAAAAGGCGGCTGTATTAAAAGAAGTGGCTCCCCTACAAGAGCCGAAATTTCCATCACTAACATGCATGTTTGTCCTACCAGGAAACAACATAAACATGATCAAATGAATCATACCTTTTCACTTTACTTTTAACAAATGACCGCAATGCATGAATTGATACTGCATGTATATGATACCAAAGCATGCAAAACTGTATTTTGGTTCCTTATTGCAGACAATTACCCAAATATATACAACATATATACAACAGTCTTCTACATGTTCCAGTTCAAATGTGCATTACCGGAACATCAGGATATGTCCTTTCTCATCTTTGTGATGCTTGTTTTGGCCTTGTCGCACCAGTCCAAATCTGTCTTTCAGTGTTTGAATGACTTTTCCCTTGACATGGAGTTTGCGTGGCGCTGATTTATTCAATGGAACGCAATGCCTCCGATGGCAACATTGCGCGATGGACAGGACCGCTCCATGACACGTCTACCATGTGCTACCTATAAAACAGGCCTGGTGGCTTGAAAGCAAGTTCTTCCGTGTGGGTTTTACTTTTTATCTGTCTTTGACTGGACCAAAAATTGCTTGTAGTTTGAATTTTTTACTAGACCGCGTATGATATCGCACCATTGTGAAATTTGGGAGGGTCTGGTTATCGCACTTTTTGTGTCATGCTCTTATAATTAGCACCCCAGGGTGTGTGCAACATGAAGTGTACTACCTGGCTGAAAGCAGTTGAGGTCATCCATCTTATTCCATCCATACAGACGTTTGTCTTCTTGTCTCCAACAGATGTCAGTCAGGAACATCCTCTCCCAGAGCAGCAGGTGTGGAACTCCTGGATGGAGCAGGAGCCCCTCCACATCAAAGATGAGAAGGAGCCACAGCCCCTCCACATTAAAGAAGAAGAGCAGGATCACCGCATCAGTCAGCAGGGAGAGCATCTTGAAGAACTGGCGCAGTTCCCAGTGATTGGTGTCATTGTAAAGAGTGAATATGATGAAGTCAAAGGTGAAAGTGAGGAGAAGAGAGAGTTGGAGCCTCCAAGCAGCAGCTCAACACAACACATGACAACAGAAGCTGATGGAGACCGCTGTGGAGGATCACAAGTAGACAACGTCTTAGCTCCGCTATCAGATAGTGACGACACGACGTCACACTCTCCTGACACTGATGATGAAGACTTTAAAGCTCATATGACGTGTCACCTTGGGAAACGCTTTCAATGCTCTTACTGTGACAGAACCTTTAGTGACCGTAGTAATATGAACAGACACATGCGAACGCACACAGGAGAAAAAACATACACATGCTCGGTGTGTGGTAAAAGTTTCTCTCAGAAGGCTTATTTGACAGCGCACACAAGAACGCACACAGGAGGGAAACCTTTTGTCTGCTCTGTGTGTTGCCAAAGCTTCTCCCAAAAGTCTTCTTTGATCATGCACACAAGGACCCACACCGGGGAGAAGCCCTTTCCCTGCTCAGCATGCGGCAAAAGATTCAATAACAGATCGACTCAGTTGAGGCACACAAGAACGCACTCGGGAGAAAAACCGTACGCCTGCTCGATCTGCCATAAAAGTTTCTCCCAAAATGAGTATTTAAAAGCGCACAAAAGGACACACACGGGAGAGAAGCCTCATTTCTGCTCGGTCTGTCGTAGACGTTTTTGCGACCGTTCAGCATTGCGTAAACACATGAAAAGACACACAGGCGATGGTATTCAGTATAAAAATGTTAACGTGGTACAATAAAGTCTTCGATGAACAGAAGATAGGGATATCATGAAGTAGGTAGTGATATAAAAACTGTTCTTTGCATGATGCTTCTGTCTTTGCCTGCTGATGTTTTCCTTAGATTACAGGTTTGACGTCTGTTTGACATTCCATATGGCTTTAGCAGATATAGGATCATGCAATCCAGTTGCTGTTTTTTTCCACCCATAGACCGTTCCCTGGTTTTCATGTTGTTTTCACGGCTAAATGCAGTCTACACAAGCACAACCTTTACGGAAACTGTGAGTGTATAACGTGCAATAGATGGGTTAAAAATGTTTTTTTTTTTACCAAATAAAATAAATATTATTTTTTGTTAATTGAACTGCATTCATGTATTTACTGTATGAATCCAGTAAATTTTGAAGTTTGCTGATTTTCAAATTAAAAATAAAATAATGAATTCAGATTGAAAGTGAAAAATTTGATTAGAATAATGTACAAAATGTTTTCCCGTCATGTATCAAGGGCAGAAAGAGGAGAGGAAAGTAACAGTTTGTACAATTACATTTATTTATTTTATTTTTTAGAAAGCGGTAGCAGGGGTGAGTGAGTGAACCGAATAACTGAGTTAGTACCAGTCAGTCCCGATTCATTAAAAAAAAACTCGCTAGATTGGAACTGTTTTTTTCGTGACGCGTAATATTTCATACTGCGCATGCGTCGGTGTCCATTTTGCACTGCTGTTTTGGCCAGGTTAGCAACGCAACGATTGCAACAAAGTTAGCAAAACGACCAGATTTCCACCGCGTTTGGTCTCCTGTCTACATAGTTTGGGCAAGGATCGGTAAATATTGCTTAATAAAGCACTTTTAAGATTCTCGGGCTACCTTAGCCCGCAAGCTGCTAACAAAGAGACACCGGAAGTGATCAACGCATCGCTGAGCCGAGATTGACTGTGTGTGTAGTGTTGAGATTGTGTGAAAATGTGTAAAGTAGAAAGCGTTGGTGAATCAGGGACTACCTGCGGCTGTTGAAGAAATATTTGTGGTGTTGGAAAGAACTCTAGCAGAGTACGAGGAGGAACTTTCTCAAACCAAAGAGGAGAACGAGCGACAACGTCGACTACTGGACGCTGTTTTCAAGCTGCACCGCACAGGGCAGGTTTGTTCATATTGTCTACAAAAGCAAGGCGCTGAGCCCCCAGTTGCTCCAGATTCTGCGTTATCAGTAGGTACATTTGGTAACCGTGTCAAATCGCTATGAGCAAGGTAGAAAAGCGCCACCTCCATGACCTTGTTCAGCACTCACATCTCAACGAGAAAGCAAGCAGTGACCAAAAAAGACACGTTTTTTTATTAAATTTTATGACTTACTACATCAAATTTTAAGCTAAGAGATAGGGTGAGGAAGTTGGCCATCCGGGAGGAGCTCAGAGTAGAGCCGCTGCTCCTTCACATTGAGAGAAGCCAGTTGAGGTGGCTCGGGCATCTAGTCCGGATGCCTCCCGGGCGCCTCCCTGGTGAGGTGTTTTGGGCATGCCCAGCCGGGAGATGGCCCTGGGGAAGACCTAGGACACGCTGGAGGGACTATGTCTCACAGCTGGCCTGGGAACGCCTTGGTGTCCTCCCGATGGAGCTGGAAGAGGTCGCTGGGGACCGGGAAGTCTGGACTTCCCTACTGAATCTGCTGCCCCCGCGTCCTGGACCCGTATAAGCGGTTGAAAATGGAATGGAATGGAAATTTTAGGCAACACATAATTTGCGGCGATTGGGTGAAAAGGGTCTGGGTGCCGCATGTTTTATCTAGTTTACTTTTACTAGCATCAGTGGATGTGTGTGTTGTGGCAAAATAAAGTGCACTGCCTACCTGCAACCTAAAAAGGTGCTGTTAGTCAGTCTCACCCCCAGCAGTACAACCCCCCCAATCATGTTTGTCATTTTGCATCCTGTAGACGTCAGTGAAGAAGATCTTCCCCTCGGGCAGCAGGGGTGGAGTTCCTGGATGGAGCAGGAAGAGCCTCAGCCCCCCCGCATTAAGAAAAAAGATGAGGAGCCCCATGGCCCGCACATTAAAGAGGAAGTTGAGGATCACAGCATCAGTCAGGAGGGAGAGCATCTTGAAGGACTGGAGGAAGTCCCAGTGATTGGTGTCATTGTGAAGAGTGAAGATGATGAAGACAAAGGTGAAAGTGAGGAGAAGAGAGAGGCGGAGCCGCAAACTAAACACATGACAACAGAAGCTGATGGAGACCACTGTGAAGGATCGCAAGCAGACTTGGCTCCACTATCAGGTAGTGATGACATGACATCACAGTCTCCTGACACTGATGATGAAGACTCTAAAGCTGATGCGACATGTCACCCTGACAACACACACTTTAAATGCTCTCACTGTGAAAAAACCTTTAATGACCGTAGTAATCTGAAAAGACACATGACAAACCACACAGGAGAGAAACCATTCATGTGCTCCATGTGTGGTAAAAGATTCTCTCAGAGTCCACATTTGCAGGAACACACAAGAATACACACCGGAGAGAAACCTTTTGCCTGCTCAGTGTGCGGCAAAAGATTCACCAATCGGTCAACTTGGATCAGACACACAAGGATACACACTGGAGAAAAAACCTACGCCTGCCCAGTTTGCAGTAAAACATTCACTCAGAAGGTCCATCTGACAATACACACAAGAACGCACACCGGGGAGAAACCTTTCACTTGCTCGGTTTGCCATCAAACCTTTTCCCAAAAGGCATCTTTGATCATGCACACGAGAACGCACACTGGGGAGAAACCTTTTGCCTGCGCAGCGTGCGGCAAGAGATTCAATCATCGGTCAAATTGGTTGAGGCACACAAGGACGCACACGGAAGAAAAACCATACGCCTGCTCAGTCTGCCATAAAAGTTTCTCTCAAAGCGATTACTTGATGACGCACAAGAGAACGCACATGGGAGAAAAACCATATCCCTGCTCGCTTTGCAATAAACATTTTCGGGATCGCTCAGCATTGCGTAATCATATGAAAACACATGCCGGTTATAATAATGATATTAATCCCTGAAGGTATAATCTGTGTTGCTCTGTGTTGTTCTTAAATTGCATCACACACATGCATTGGGTAAATTGAAGTTAAAAGGAGGTGTTTGTATGCCTACGGTGGTCTGCTATGAAATGTAGTGATGTACGAACCGTTTCGTCGCCGTGTAGGTTTTTCCTTAAAAAATGTAAATGCATCACAATAAATGTATCGTTCCTTGTATTGCAAATGAATAAATCCTTACCATTGTTGTCAGTATCTTGTTTTTTTTACCGCTCGTTAGCAAGAAGACGAGGAAGATCAGGCTGGATTTTGCGTCTAAGAGCTTGGAGGCAGCAGTATAGTGTGTCTTCAACTGGGGGACGAGATTGTAGGATCTGAGTTTGCAGGGACTAATGTACAGTCAGTGTTTTGCCAAAATGCCACTTGGAAGGAAGAAGAGGAAGAAGCCATCGGCTCAACAGTGGCTATTGCTATCTTCTTCCTCTCCTTGCGGTTGGTTTGAGACCAGAAGCGCGGCACCTCTGCCCACCCTAGTCCTGCTTTTCCTGTTTGGACTCTTCCAGTTATCTCCTGGTGTCGCAGCCTACCAGATTTGGTTTGAGTGTTCTGCTTTCGACCCAAAGAACCTTGACATCTGCCTTCATTACCGGTTGGTCAGTGCACTCTTAATTCGAGGACCAACCTGGTCTTCTCAGTTACCTGTAATAAGTAGCTGATTCTGAACAAGAGTTGAAGGTATTCTAGCGCATATTTAGTAAATTAAATGTAAACACAGCACTACATATTTTTTTGGGGGGGTGGCATTTTAGGGGAGCTTTCCTTACAGTCTTCGAGCAATCAGCAAAGGTCTGAAAGTGGTGTTCCGGGGTCTTTGTGGGTACGTAAACGGCCAGAAGGTATCGTCGTAAATGGTCACAGTCATTATTATCACTATTAAGTCAAATATGATGAGGGGATGTTCTTTATAAGCAACAAATACACTTTTTTTGTCTCTTTTTCACAAATGTTTAGAATCACTGGTTGTGAAATTACAATTAGTTCTAGGTTCTAGAATTAGTGGACTTTTGGCTGAACGGTCAGTGTTTGCGTCCCCTATCGCAAATGTCGTGTATTTGAGCCCCGGTGCAGGCAGTGTGAAGCAGGGCCGATTACATATGTCCATAAATCCAAATATTTAAAAAACACACCACACAAAATTGCTTTTTTTAAATGACTTTGACGACCAAAATGCACAAAAGATACTCAGTTTGTAACTTGTTGTCTTGTCTTTTTTATTATACTCATTACACTTTATAATACTTGTTTACATAACATGAAGCCATTTTATTTGTAAATAAAGTTCTTGTTACAAAAAAACCTTTTAAAAATTTGGCTACTGGAGACGGGTAACCTATGAGTCACGATTCTGTTAAACGCTCACCAGTTTTTGAACGAGTCGTTCACGACTAGCACATTTCTGTTGCGCATGCGTCCGTGGTCGCCATGTTGGCTACTACTTAATTGTCAGGTTGCAAGGGAAGGATGGAAACAAGTTAGCAAGACGGTGACATTGTTATAGCGCTTGTTCGCTTGTCTCGGCGTGTTTGGCGTAACGTTTGTTCATTACTCTTAGGACAAATTGCGAAAGCTTCTCTGGTTAGCTTAGCTTTTCGTCCGTCTGACAGACGAACCGAGTGTGAGTGTAAAGTGTTGTGATTGTGTGAAAATGTGTAAAGTAGAAATGCTGAGAGCGTTGGTGGATCAGCGACTGACTGCGGCCGTGGAAGAAATATTTGTGGTGTTGGAAAGAACCATAGCAGAGTACGAGGAGGAACTTTGTCGAACCAAAGAGGAGAACGAGCGACAACGTCAACTACTGGACGCTGTTTTCAGGAAACATCAAGTTGTGTTACACAGAGCAGGTTTGTTCACGTTTTTTTTAATCATTACTATCATGTTTTGAAAGACGTACACTGTACATTGCAAAAAAAGCAACAACTGTAAAATACAGTAAAAATGCATCACGTAACTGGCATAAAAACATAATGCTGTTACTAATATCAAAGCCCCCCTCCCCCTATTCATTGGTTAAAAAACTTTGGGACAGCCTTGATGTCAACAAAAAGACAGGTAGGCTTTACTGTATAGGACAAAAGCAGTGGTTTTCAAGTTAGAACTTACTAATGCTGCACCTCACCCAGTGCCAAATGTTAAGAACCAAAATTTGTTTGTGTAGTTTGTTTGTTTTACCCGTCTCTGCATTGTTTGGTCAATAGGTGCAATTTCTGTGAATATTAATTTAATTTTGTATTTATGGCATAGAAAATCGGTTTACATTATTTTAAATAGGTTTTTAAACATTATTAGAGCCCTCTAGACATTAAATAACAACCCTATAGTCACCCTTGCATTACCCAACTAATCAGAGAAAATAGGACATATAAGACACAAATAGGATAACACAGACTCACACTTTAGCACACTTTTCCTGCGGTGGCTATTGTCGATACAAAGAGTTGTAAGGGTGGCTTTAAATGGCTCTGCACTCGTATTAATATAGTATATACACTGGATATAATAAGAGTAAATAAAACATAAAACTCATGCTGGTGTGTGTCACGGTAAATGTGTTCCCTAGGGTGACCTTACTGGTGGAAGACAGGAAGTGACATCAGAGGTTCAGAGTTTTTGCTTGTTGTGTGAAAGTTATGCTATAAAACATGTGGCATTTGTACCTGAAATGTGCACAGACATGTCTAATCTGCAGGGTTGGTGGAAAATCCTAAGTATTTTTCCACTAGAGGTAGAGAGAGGCACGCTCAGACAAGAATGGTATCACTCCTTTTGTTGTGCAAAATGGAAGTCGTTAGAAAATAATTGCTCGGGGGACCGCTGCCAACCAACCACAGTTGTTTAGGTGGAATCGCCTTATTAACATTCCATTCAGAGTAAAGCCCCATTCAGCCGAAGACGATCCGAGGCCTAAACGCACAAATACTTTATCAAATCAGTACATCATCCAGATGAAGCCGGCGTTTCCAGGGTCTGTAAATGAACAGGTCCCAGTGTGGAAGGATTTGAAGACGCCTTTTCCTCTGTGGGTTAGTGGGGTTGGGGGGTGGCGTTAGAAAAGTAAAAAGAGCCATCCAGAGACAACAAGAACAAGCTGAATGAGGACAAAAGCAGACGCACTACCGTCGTCATCGCCTATGTGTCTTGGAAGAATTTTTAACAAACACAACATACTGGTACATTTCAATCCTGGTACACCCCATATCCAGAAGAACAATGAGGAATTGGGGACCCCAAGAAGCCACTGAGAAGGTGCAACACAGATTGGCTAATTCATCAGGTCATTTTAGCCGTCTACCTACGCCTCAGAGAGGAAGAGCACTCTTTAATGACAACAAGATACACATTCTGGATAAAGAAGATAGGGAAGCCTGGGAAGCCATCTATGCTAAAGTTGAAAAAGCATCTGTAAACAGAGGGGGAGGTCTGCAACACACACCTTTCTCCCACACACAATACTGTCCTTTGATCCCTTCCTAAAGAATTCATTTGGTTAGCCTCCAACAATTGAACAATGGTTTCGTATCCTAACGACCGTCATTTGACACCACAAAAGAGCAAAACGACTGTGCCTTTCTTGTTTGGACAAGCATCTGCCTTTTTTAGCGAATGATCAGCTTTAGAGATCCAACACGTGTCTTGGCCACACACGAACACTCCTGTTTTATTTTTTTTGGCAGGGTGAAAAAAACGCAGCCTCAAATCAGTAAATCACACCCACATTGAAACGGATCTCTGGGTGAAAACGATGGAATACATAAGGCACATCGATAACACAAGTGGTTTTTGCATGTATTAACAGTAAGGCTTTTCAAATAGCGGGCACCTCTAGGAACGGTGCAGTGATCTGCTGGCGGGGCATGGGAGACGGCAGACGTTGAATAGTAAAGTAAACCTTTTTGTCACATTTTGGTAGTTTGACTAGCGAGTTCAGTCTGTACAATAAATATAAAGAGATATTTATCAGGTTATCAATAGTATTTTAATCAAGGGGGTGTGAAAATAATTGTCCGAAAATAATTGAGAGCCACTGCTGTAGTCCCCACTGGGGGACAGAAATATTCTCTCTGACAGTTCACTGGGGCCTCCCCAGGGGGACCTGCCCACTATTTGAGAAGCACTACACTACAGTAAGGCACATTGTGGCAAAATGGAGATCACTACATGGCTGCAACCAGCAGGGGCACTGTTGATTTACCCTCATCCATCTCATGATGGCCATACAGTGCACCTCACTGACACAACTTCTCTAAAGTTTGTTTTTGTCTTCTTGTGTCCTGCAGATGTCAGTGAAGGAGATCCTCCTAAGCAGCAGGAACAGAGCTCCAGAGTGGAGCAGGAGGAGCCACAGCCCCCCTACATTAAAGAGGAAGAGAAGGAGCCAGAGACTCACCACGGTAAAGAGGAGGAAGAGGAGGGTCACAGCATCAATCAGGAGGGAGTGCATCTTAAAGCACTGGAGGAGTTCCCAGGGATTTGTGTTGTTCTGAAGAATGAAGATGATGAAGACGAAGGTAAAAGTGAGGAGAAGAAAGAGGTGGAGCCTCCTAGCAGCTCGACTCAACAGATGACAACAGAAGACCACTGTGGAAGAACACAAGCACACAACCTCTTAGCGCCACTATCAGATAGTGACAACACACCGTCACACTCTCCTGACACGGATGACGAAGACCCTAAAGCTGACATGACATGTCACCCTGACAACACACGCTTTAGATGCTCTCACTGCGACAAAACTTTTAGCGACAAAAGGAATTTAAGTAGACATGCAAAATATCACTCAGGAGAGAAGCCGTTTATTTGCCCAGTTTGTGGTAAAAGATTCTTTATAAAATCACATATGATGAGTCACGCAAAGACGCACACTGGGGAGAAACCTTTCACCTGTTCCGTTTGTGGGAAAGGATTCTTTCAGAAGTCACATTTGAATGAACACACGAGAGTACACACTGGGGAGAAACCCTTTTCCTGCTCAGTTTGCCGTCAAACATTTTCTCAAAAGTCGTCTTTGAAAATACATACGAGAACACACACCGGGGAGAAACCCTTTGCCTGCTCGGTGTGTGGTAAGAGATTCATGGATCGGTCAAACTGGTTGAGACACGCGCGAACGCACTCGGAAGAGAAACCGTACGCATGCTTGGTCTGTGACAGAAGATTCTCTCAAAATGAGTATTTGATAGCGCACAAAAGAACACACACTGGAGAAAAACCCTTTCCCTGCTCAGTCTGCCACACGTACTTTCGTGCTCGTTCAACGTTGAGTATTCACATGAAAACGCACATCGGCGGGAGTGTGTAGCACAGCAGTGATGTTATTGATCTTCTGTTGTGTCAAGAAGGAACTCCATGCATTAAACCACACACACACATGCATGTCGTGAATTGAAATTGGTGTGCCGTTGTATGCCAACAGTGGTCTGCTATGATATGTTGTGATGTATAAACAGGCTTCTGGGCCTTGCCTGTTTTTTCTTTTAATAAACGCTTAACAAAATGTACCAGGACAAATTTTGCAAATTATCAAATTCTTGCGTCCGTGTCACTAACTTGTTTGTTCTTGTGCAGCTTTGCAGGTTACTGTCACATTGTACCACGTGACCACAGCGACTGAACTAATAGTGTGTATGTAGCTTACACAATGTACAAAGTTGCATTTCATGTGGTGTTTACCTTTAGGTAAATTTTGTTCTGACGTGAGTCAGACGGTATGACGTCTGTTAATAAAGGCGGGGGCGAAAGGCAGGGAGTACTTTAAATGTTAGTGTAAACCTGCCAATATGTCCAAATTTATTATACTCATCATGCCATTCGACTCTTAAATACACTTCGCAGCTCTCCATTTTGTTGCATTTCCTGGTTTCAGTTTCAAGTTCAGTTTGTACAGTACAGATAAATAAATAGATATGATCAGCTGTCAATAGTATTTCAAATGAGGGGGGGGTGGTGACAGAAAATAACTGAGAATCACTGTGTTAAACAGAGCACCCTAACAAGGTTCCCAGGGCCTTTGGAAGAGAAACAAGCCCACAGCATCACTAATCCTCCCCCATACTTCACAGTGGGCATGAAGTGCTTTTCTGAATACTCATCTTCTACGTTATACCAGACCCACTTAAAGTGTTTGTTGCCAATAACCTCCATCTTGGTCTCATCTGACCAAAGTACACTGCCCCAGTTGATGTTCCAGAATTTTAAGCTTATGATTGCAAGTGAGAAAAGGTGTTTATTGTGCATGCACCCAAACAGCTTTTTGGCATGTAGATAGGGCCTGATGGCTGTTTTGGAGACTTTGTAACCCCAAGATGCTACCATTTGTTGCAATTCATCAACAGTAAGATTTGGAGATGTTTTGAGTTCTTTTACTCGCGAGGTGTAAAAATAACACGCTTCCTCTTCCTATTCCAGTTGTTTTAAAGTTGTTAGTAATTCCTCTGACAGTGGATATGGGCAGGTGCAGGTGATTTTCTTGTAGCCAATGTACATCTGCTTTACCTGAATGGTGTATTACTTTTTTTATCCCATGGATAAAAGAAATGGCTTTTGTGTCAAGTCACATTTATACCCAATGGAAACAGGAAGTGATGAATCACCAATTAAATGCTCCTAGATACTTTGTAAACTACTGTAAAAATGACAGAAATACTTCAATTACATTTATTTCCTGGGAATTGTTAGGGATGCCAATAATTGTGGGAAAGGTGGTTTTATGAAAAATAATTTTAAATTTTTTGATTTTCTTAAAATTAATTGGAGTTGAAGGTTACATTTTTCTTAAATTTTCAGGGCGACAGTATGATTCCACAATAAAAATTGAATTTATTTTAAGACTTTTTAACACATCTTTACCAGGGGTGCCAATAATTATGGAGGGCACTGTGTATATATGTTTAATGTGTAACACAATCTCTATGCTTTTCAAGGAGTATGTTTCGGAAATAACAAAATGTCACTCAGCTGATGATATCACTTCATGTATGTAAATTAAAGACCACATAACAGAAGTTATTACAGGAGGACTATATGCTCCTGGTTGGTTTCACAAGACAAACAGGTCCTAAATGATGCGCTGGGCTAATTGGCTGGTGTTCGGACCTTGACTCGTGATGCCGAGCTCGACCTAATCTGAAAAGTAAAATGGGCTTTCCAAATTTGGAATTCAGTCCTTACAAGGAATCAAAATGATTGCATGGATAAAAAAAATAATGGAAGTTTCATTCACTTTTCTTCTGCATCGGCAACAGTCTAAGTAGGGAAGTCCAGGCTTCCCGGTCCTCAGTCATGACCATAAGTGAGGGTGGGAACACAGATCGACCGGTAAATAGAGATCTTTGCTCAGCCTACTCATCTTCACGATCAGTTGGTCCGGTACAGTGAAAGCATTACTGCAGATGCTGCCTGTCGACCTCAAGCTCCAACCCTCCCTCACTCGTGAACAAGACCTTGAGATACTTGAACTCCTTCAAGTATCAAAAGCCTAGGGCAGTCCGTTTTCCGACTGAGAACCATAGCCTCATATTTTGAGGTGCTGAGTCTTGTCCCAGAACCTTCACACTCAGCTGCAAACCTCCCCAGTCGACGCTGAAGTCACAGCCTGGTGATCTGCGAAAAGCAGAGAAGAGATCTTAAGGTCCCCAAATTGGACCCTCTCAAAGCCTCGGCTGCCCCTAGAAAATCTGTCCATGGAAATTACCAGATCACCAAAAACAGGCTTGACTTCTGCTGGCAAGGACCAAATGGCACGTAGTAGCGCGCCACCAATCCTGTACTTTCAGAATGGGGTGGGCCTTTTCCAAGTCTACAAAGCACATGTTACTCCCATGCACCCAATGGTATGCTTGCAAGGGTGTAGAGCTGGTTCAGTGACCAAGATGAAAACCACATTGCATCTCCTGTAGCTGAGGTTCGACTAATGGTCATACCCTTCTCTCCAGCACCTTGGAATAGACTTTCCCAGGGAGGCTGAGGAGTGTGATCCCCTGGTTGGAACCTCCAGTCATCCTTCATGAAAAGGGGGACCACCACCCTAGTCTGGCAATCCAGAGGTACTGTTCCCAACTTTCCTGCAATGTTGAAGAGACGTTTGACCCAGAACAGTCCCCCAATATCCAGATCCTTGCCACTTGGGAGTGTTTTGACAAGCCCGGATACCTCAGCCACGGTAACGGAACTGTCCGCGTTCGTGTAAGGTATGTCAGTGGGATTGAGAAGGACCTCAAAGTATTCTTTCCACCACCCGATTATATCCTCAGTCGATGTCAGCAGACCCGCGTCCGCGCTGCAAACAATGTGCACCGGCCACTACTTGGCTTTTCTGATGTGTCAAGATGGTTTGCCAAAACCTCATTGAGGTCAACCAAAAGTTGTGCTCCCTTGCCTCACCGAAGTCCTCCCACTCCCGAGTTTTGGTCTCAACCACGGTACCCGTCAGCTGCTTTAGGAGCCCCACAAGCCATCCATGCTTGGTAGAACTCCCTCTCCTGCTTGACGGCTGCCCTGACCTCTGGTGTCCACCATCGGGTTCAGGGCTTGCTGCCATGACTGGCACAGAGCATGCCTTGTGGCCGCAACGCTGATCAGCTGCCTCAGCAATGGAGAAAAGGAATGCGGCCCATTCCGACTCAGGATGCAGGTGAAGCTCTGCCGGAGGGGAAAGTTGAAGACTCAACTGGCAGATGTTCCCAGCACACCCTCACTAAATGGGTATTGAAGTCTCGCAGTAGAACTACGGAGTCACCTGCTGATAGACTCCAAGAAGCCTCTTGTTTTATTTATTTTATTCTCTATTTTATTCTCTTTCTAGAACCTGACTGCCTTTTTAATAAGGGACTTAAAAAAATAAATACATTTGCAAAATACACCCTCGAAAAAGTTGAAATAGATGTATGTGTAGCATTGACCCGTTATATACTTTCTGAAAATTTTTTTAAAAAGTTTGACACTTGTTTTTTGAATGCATACACACACACGGGTTTGATTAAATATTAACATTAAAGTAAAGGCGTTTGTCACGTGGCTATGATAAAGACACTGAATAAATGTTCTAAACAGAGTAATTATTGCAAATATTACGTTCATAAAGTTCACAGTCAAAGAGAACGCAAGAATACAAAAATTCACAAGTGAAAAATAATGTATTTATATCTATAAATGTAAAAAAAAAAAGTTACCTTCCTATTTACACTGTAACCTCACGTTGTTTTAGTCTGTATTGTTTATTGTGTCTGCATTTCTATGTACTTTTTTCTGCTTTGTTTCCGTGAGAAAAAAACACACTGCGCATGCGTCGGTTGCCATGTTGGCCCACTGTGCTGTTTTGGGTAAGGCTGCGACGAAATGATTGGGAAAAGGAAGCGAGACGACGAAAGTGTCGCCACGTTTGCTTTCCTTTTGTCTCCATATTCCGCGTAAGCGAGTCGCCAACGGTTACTGCCGTTAAGTTAAAACTTGTCTCAGCGTCGCTTTGTAGCTTCTCGGGTTGAGGTGAGCTCGCTAGCTGCTAACAAGATACGCGGAAGTGATCGAGGCCCCGCTAAGTAGAGCTGTGGTGTTAGTGCAAAGTGTTGTGATTGTGCAAAAATGTGTACAGTTGAAGTATTTGTAGCGTTGGAGCGAACGATAGCAGAGTACGAGAACGGACGTCATCTACTGGACGCATCAAGCTTTGTTACATCATTTTTACTTAAGTTAACATTATTATTATCTTCAACTGTTCTCTGCCTGTAGTAACACTTTCTACGTTGGCTTCTCATTTGGATAATGTTTTTGCTTTGGTAAAAAAAAGATAAATCCTGCTAACATGCTGTATTATACAAGCTGTTATATATTCACACTTCCCCGCATTATTATGAGACCTGACTTTTTTTTAAACATATGTCCTCTTGTGTACAGCAGACGTCAGTGGAGAACATCTTCTTCCTGAGCAGCAGGAGCTCCGGGATGGATCAAGGGGAGCAACAACCCTGCCACATTAAGGAGGAGGAGGAAGAGCCACGTTTCTCCTACATTAAAGAGGAAAGGGAGGAGCCGCAGCTCCTCCACATTAAACAGGAAGAGGTGGCGCCGCAACCCTCCCGCGTTCAAGATAAAAAGCTGGAGCCACAGCCCCTCCACATAAAAGAGGAAAAGGAGGATTGCAGCATCAGTCAGGAAGGCGGACTGGGGGAGTTCCCGGTGATTGTTGGGTTCGTGAAGAGTGAAGATGATGAAGGTGAAAGTGAGGAGAAGAGAGAACCGGAGCCTCCAAGCTGCTGCTTAACTCAACACGTGACAACAGAAGCTGATGGTGACCACTGTGGAGGATCACAAGCAGACAACCTCTTAGCGCCGCTATCAGATAGTGACCACACAATGTCACACTCTGCGAACACTGATGATGAAGAGTCTACAGCTGATATGACATGTCACACTGACAACGCACACTTTAAATGCTGTCATTGTGAAAAAACGTTTAATTACCGTAGTAATATGAACAGACACATGAGATTACACACAGGAGAGAAACCATTTTCCTGCTCGTTTTGTCACCAAACGTTCTCTCGAAAGTCGTCTCTGATAACACACACAAGAAGGCACACCGGAGAGAAACCTTTCGCCTGTACCGTCTGCGGCATGTGTTTTGTACGAAATCAACATCTGGTAGCACACACGAGAACGCACACTGGGGAAAAACCTTTTATCTGCTCAGTCTGTGGCCTAGGCTTTAGACAAAATCATCGTCTGAAAACACACTTGAAAACACACACCGGTGAGAAACCTTTTTCCTGTTCGTTCTGCGGCATTAGTTTTGTTCAAAATCAAGTGTTGAAGAAACACATGCGAAAACATACGGGCGAGAAACCTTTTTCCTGTTCAGTGTGTGGCATACGTTTTGTGTATAATGAGCTGCTGAAAAGACACATGAGAAAACACACGGGGGAAAAACCGTATTCCTGTTCAGTCTGCGACAAGAGCTTCATAGACCGGACAACTCTTGTAACACACGAGAGAATACACACCGGAGAAAAACCTTTCATCTGTTCAGAGTGTGGTAAAGGTTTTGTACAAAATCATAATTTGAAAAGACACATGAGAACACACACTGGCGAGAAAGTGTTGAGGTGCGGTGTGTGTGGTGAAAGATTCGCTTATAAGTACCAGCTTAACAATCACAAGTGCGCTGGTGAGAATGGCAGCGGTCAGTGAACAGCAGAACAGTGAACTGCACAGCTTTGTCCTGTCGGGACTTGACTTTCAAGATGTCCGCAAGGCATGCTGGGTAATTTTCGAGACCTTCAATTTCCAAGGACGCCACCACATACAAGTGTGATGACATTGCTGTGTATGTGACACAATCTTATTTTTATCCTTCAGGAAATATGTAACCGATAAAACAAAATATCAATTGGCCGATGATACTACTTTGTTTCTGTAAAATAAAGACAAAATGCCCAAAGCTATTGATTGTCTTTAGGTCAGAGTTCAGCTCCTTCTCGGGGTGATGCTCTCTGAGGTTACTTGACCCTGATTGGTTTCCCAAGACAGAGTTCCAGATCTGTGATTGTCAGCTGGTGGGTCGGGACCCAAAAGTGGGTCTCTGCGTGGGCATAAAAATAATTTTGCTATTTTCCTGCCACACCGTGCTTGATATATTTCTGGCTGACTTTGTTAAGCTTGAGCGGAAGGAGAACGACATAAAGTGGGGACTTAACATTCACTTAATCAGACATACAGCTGCAGATATCTGCTGGAGTAAAGCGCACCGTAGAGAGGACAACTTCACACCGCTGCACGTGTTATCTTCAAAACAGTCTCTTTTAATTATAACATATTGTTGTACCAAAAATAATAAACACCATTTATTTGTGATGTATATGCTCGTATCTGTATTTGGTTGTGTTTTTGTACGTCAATCATTTTATTTTGATGTATGTTATTGACATGGGGGTGGGACAGTAACACACACTGCGCATGCGTTAGTGGCCATGTTCTGCTACTGTACTGTTCTAGGTAAGGTTGCGATAGAAGGATGGAAAAAAGGACGCGAGACGACGAGAAAGTCACCGCCCTTGTTCTTTCCTTTCCATAACTCTGCGTACGCGAGTCGACAAGGTCAATTACGGCGGAGGTAAAACGTCTTCAAGTTGTCGCTTTGTAGCTTCTCGGGGTAGCTTAGCTAGCTGGCTGCTAACAAAGAAACGCGGAAGTGATCGCCGAGCGCAGAACGAGTGTGGGTGTAAAGTGTTGTGATTGTGTGAAAATGTGTAAAGTAGGCATGCAGAGGGCGCTGGTGGATCAACTGACGGCGACTGTGGAAGAAATATTTGTGGTGTTGGAAAGAACGACAGCAGAGTACGAGGAGGAACTTTCTCGAACCAAAGAGGTGAACGAGCGACAAAGGCACCTACCGGAAGCGTCGACCTGTGTCAGACGGAGCATGTCTGTTTCATTTTTACAATCGTATGACATACATTAAATATGATCATTAACATTTTATCTCCTTGTAGGTCAATTTTCTTTGTTTACGTCCCATGTGGATAATGCATTTATCTTTTTTTAAAAGGTGAAATACATAGACATAGATATTAATGTTTGGAGCCACATATTTGAGACCTGACACCTTTTTTTGAAGCATCAGTTTGCCTTCTTGTGTCCCGCAGACGTCAGCTTAACGTGAGCAGCTGTGAAGCTCTAGAATGGAGCAGGAGGAATCACGGACCCCCGACATTAAAGAGGAAAAGGAGGCTTGGCAGCCCCTTCACGTCAAAGAAGAAGAGGAGGAACACAGCATCAGTCAGGAAGGAAAACATCTTGAAGGACTGAAGGAGTTTCCAGTGATTGCTGTCATTGTAAAGACTGAAGATGATGAAGACAAAGGTGAAAGTGAGGAGAAGAGAGTCGGGGAGCCTCCAACAGAAGCTGATGGAGACCACTGTGGAGGATCACAAGCAGGCAACCTCTTAACTCCGCTATCAGATAGTGACGACACAACGTCACACTCTCGTGACACTGATGAAGACTCTAAAGCTGATGTGACATGTCACACTGACAACAAACGCTTTAAATGCTCTCACTGTGACAAACGTTTTAATCATCGCAGTACTCTAAAAATACACATGAGAAGTCACACCGGAGAGAAACCATTTGGCTGCTCATTTTGTCCCCAAACATTTTCTCGAAAGTCAACTTTGATAACACACACAAGAAGACACACCGGAGAGAAACCTTTTGCCTGCTCCGTGTGTGGTTTAGGTTTTGCACGAAATCAGCATTTGATAGCACACATGAGAATACACACTGGAGAAAAACCTTTTACCTGTTCTGTCTGCAGTGTAGGTTTTGGACAAAACCATAGTTTGAAAACACACATGAGGAAACACACTGGGGAGAAACCTTTCACCTGTTCAATTTGTAGCGTCAGTTTTGTGCAAAATCAGTTGCTGAAAAGACACATGAGAAAACACACTGGGGAAAAACCGTATTCCTGTTCAGTCTGCAACAAAAGATTTCTAGACCGAACAACACTTGTTACACACACGAGAAGACACACCGGCGAGAAAGTGTTGAGCTGCAGTGTGTGTGGTGAAAGGTTTTCTTATAAGTACCAGCTTGACAATCACAGGTGTGTTGGTGAGAACAGCAGTAAATGAAGCTGCAGAACTTGAAAGAAACTGTCGAGACGTTGATAACTTTGACTTTCTAACATGAGCACATATAACGATGACACCACAGTTTGTGTTAAACACAATATTGTTAAAATGATTCTACCATTTTAGTGTATGTCATTGGCTGGCGACCAGTGGCTGGCCTGAAGTCAGCCGAGAATAAGCTTTATGGAAAATGCATGGCTGGATTGTCATTTAAGTACAATAAAATTAGAGGAAGTGAAAGGCCGAAGTGGAAAAAAAGTGTAATAAAGGGAAAATTGAACCAGATTCTGTATGGCATGTGGCCAGTGGCGTTTCTGGCTTGTGTGACGCCCAGGGCAAACCGCCTCCCTGGCGCCCCCCAGTCTAACCGAAAATAAAAACATTCCATAATATGGTACACATAGAGTGATGATAGAACTCCATACCTTTATCTTTGACTCTTCTCCTCCTGTTCTTCTTGTGAACCCGACGGCTTCCAACTTTTTTTTCCCATGTTTAGTTAAAATAAATCAGTCGCAGGGGTGGGCAAACTGCGGCCTGCCCGCCAAGCGTCTCAATCAACCGGCCCACCAGCCATTTCCAAATAAATTCCCTTCTTAAAATCGTCAACATCAAAACTGTAGCAGGTGACGTGACTTGCAACGCTATTGTGGGACGTTTTGATTTGCCAAAGTAGTCACAAGCAATTTGTAGCTTGCGCAAAAAAAGCGATCAAAACATCACAACAGGTCAACACACACAGCGTACCGCACCATGTGGACATCCCAAAAAATATCCACTCTTTATACCCACGCTAAAAACAACCATATATTCTGGCCGCAAGGCATGCTTTGCTACTGTTGTGCTACTTTTTCCCAACATTTTTCCGTCTTTATCTTGTTTCTGCTAAATTGCAAAATATGTTGAGGTGGTCGTCAGAGAGGTAAATAAGGAGTTTAACACACTCCGGATAGCCAATGTTTTATTGTTTGTAGTTCATATTGTTCATGCAGGCGGACTACCCAGCATGCCTTGCGGGCATTTGGGAATAACATTTTTAAGTTAGGTGTTATGTTTAGCGCTTAGTTGTTGTTTATCACCCACATGCTAGCAGTTGATTTATGTGACGTGTTTTTATTTTCTTTGGATTTTGCTGATCAGGTCTTGCAGCAAGATACATTGGTGTTTCCTCAATGCCTCGCCAATAATACAGACCTGATCAAAATATTAAGACCAGTTTAAAAATTGCTAGAATTGATCTTTTGTACATTTGGATCTTAATAAGGTTTTAAGTAGAGCTACAATATGCAAAAACAAGAAGGGGGTGTGTGGCAAAAAGCACTTTGAAAAAGACATTTATTGAAAACAACAATGAACTGAAATAGGCTGTTTACTAGCGGATCAAAAGTCTAAGACCATAAAAATTTGACAAAAAACTCTCGGAACCAGAACAAAAAATGTTCTGAGTAGGACTCAGTAATGAGTAGCTCCACGGTTCTTGTTAATCACTTCAAAAATTGGTTTGGGCATGCTTGATGCGAGTGTTTCTGGGAAGCTAGTGGGAACATTGCTCCAAGTGGTGAAAATGGTTTCACAAAGGGCATCAACTGTCTGGAACTGATGGCCATTTTTATAAACTTCTCATGCCATCCATCCCCAAATGTTCTCTATGGGATTCAAATCAAGGGAACATGCAGGATGGCCTAAAAGAGTGAGGTTATTCTCCCTGAAGAAATCCTTTGTCAAGCGAGCATTGTGAACTGCAGCGTTGTCATGTTGAAAAACACAGCTGTTAGCACACAGATGAAGGCCCTCAGTCATGAGGGATGCCCGCTGCGACATCTGCACGTAACCAATCGTCTAACTAGCCTGCACCACCTGAAGCTCCAGTGTTCCACTGAATGGAAAAGCACCCCAGATCATGATGGACTTTTCTCAAACATCTCAGGTGGGATCTCCTTGTTATGCCAGTAACGTTGGAAGCCATCTGGACCGTCAAGGTTACATTTTTTCTCATCAGAGAATAAAACTTTTTTCCAACTTGCCCAAGTTTGATGCTCCCTGGTAAAGTCTAAACGGGCAGTTTTGTGGTGTTTAAGGAGACGAGGTCTTTGAATTTTTTGTTTTGTTTTTGAAACACTTTTCCTGCAGATGCCGTCTGATGGTTTTGGTCGAGGACCACCCTGTGTCTTGACAGACAGCCAATTGGACCCTCTGGCTCAGCGCAGGTGTAATTTTTTTGGGTCTACCGCTTGACTTTTTTGTTCCATAATGCTCATGATCTTTCAAAAAAAATTAGAATGACTGTCTTACTGTGTCTAACCTCGGCAGCAATGGCACGCTGCTGCGACAGGCCTTGCTTATGCAGCTCAACTGTCCAACCATGTTCAAGAAAAGAAAGCTTCTTAGCCTTGGCCATCAGGAGGGGATGACTGATTGAAAGCCTGACAGAATATTGGAATTTTGAGTAGATTTGGGCTTTTACAGCCTGTGCTCTTGAACTTTTGATCCGGTGATAAACAACCTATTTCACTTTATTGATTTTTTTTTTTATTTATTACAAGTTTCAAATGTTTTTGTCTCACTCCTCCTTCTTGCTTTTGCATATTGTAGCTCTACTTAAAACCTCACTAGGATCCAAATGTGCAAAAGGTAAATTCTTTCTGATCAGGTCTTGAATGTGTCAGTGGTTTTCAAACTGGAGGATGCACCCCCTAGGGTTGTCCTGGCGTTATGACAGGGGTGGCTAGCCTGGACACGTTTCATTACTGCAATGTTTTTTGGGCGGGCGCAGGAAATTGTTTTATTTACAAAAGGGGGGCGCTGCAAAAAAGTTTGGGAACCACCGGTATATATAGCGTACGTACGTTATTTATGTATATAATACAAACACGTAAGATAGCAATCGCGTCTGCTGGACACGCACTCCGGTGCACTAGGTGGCGATATGCACCGACAACGTGGGCTGCGACACGCCATAAACAGCAAGAAGAAGAAGAAGAAGACGGCGCACGTGTGAGTCGCCATGTTGTGCTGCTGTTTTAGGCGCAACGACAATCATCCTGCCGCGCGTGCTCGATGCAAACAAAGAGACCCCGGAAGTGAAGCGGAGATCGAGTGTGAGGGTAAAGTGTTGTGATTGTGTGAAAATGTGTAAAGTAGAAATGCTGAGAGCGTTGGTGGATCAGCGACTGACTGCGGCCGTGGAAGAAATATTTGTGGTGTTGGAAAGAACCATAGCAGAGTACGAGGAGGAACTTTGTCGAACCAAAGAGGAGAACGAGCGACAACGTCAACTTCTGGACGCTGTTTTCATGCAGCTTCATGTTGTGTTACACAGAGCAGGTTTGTTGTTTTTTGTATGACAGCGTAACACCAGGCAGCGTTTTCCCAATAACTGATAACTTAATGCATTCATATTTTCATTTGGCGTATGCACTGATTTTTTAATTAACTGACATTTTCGCTGCTGGCACACGGGAATAGCTAAATTGCTAGCTAGACGAGGGTTGTGGCTGCTCACATCTCAGGAAAAATCTTTCCCTAGCGTTTTGGTAAAAAAACAAAAAACAACAAAGAAGCAAAAAGCAAGCCACAAACTCAGCCTAAATCTAATGAGGCGTTTCCTTAACACGTTGGAAGGTTTTTAAAATTAGTACTGCAATAATTGCTTCCCCAGGTAACCATTTACATTTAGGAAGGAGTAATTCTGTTACATATTCAACTTATTTTTTTTATAAATCAACTTGTAACTATAAGAAATTGTTTTTTTAATCAATTTGCCACACAGACTAACAGTAAGAGCAATTGAAGCAGTTGTGGCAAAATGGGGTGTACTACTTGGCTGAAACCACCAGAAGCGTTGTTGATTTAATCCCATCCCATCCATACAGGCACCCTCTATGACGTCAGTGAGGAACATCTTGCCCCTGAGCAGTTGGAGCGAAGCTCCAGGATGGAGCAGAAGAAGTCACACCCTCTTCGCATTAAACAGGAGGCGAGGGAGCCACGGCCCAGCCACATTAAAGAGGAAGAGGATCAGTCAGAAAAGGGAGCATCTTCAAGGACTAGAGGAGTTCCCAAGGACTGGTGTCCGTGTGAAGAGTGAAGATGATGTCACAGTGGAAGTGAGGAGAGGAAAGAGGCGGAGCCTCCAAGTTGCAGCTCAACTCAACACATACTGTAAGAGCCAACAGTTAACATTTGATTAAAAAAAATTGTCTCCACACCAAACTCACACTGATACTGTTGTAGTGCGTGCCTGTCTGGTGAGCATAGCCTTTCATTTTATATATTAGTTTTCTGTGTGAATCTGATACAGTGGTGGGTAAATTGCGGTCTGGGGGACAAATCCGGCCTGCCAGGCGTTTGAATGCCAGATGCGTTCAAACTGTTTATTATAATTTTTTATTTTTTATTTTGTTTTTTTTTTTTTTATTTTTTTAAATTTTTTTTTTTTTTATCTTTTTTTTTTTTTTTTTTTTTTTTCTTTCTTTTTTTTTTTTTTTTCCTTTTTTTCTTTAAAATTTAAGCCAGCCCGTATGTGACACACAACTACAACAAACCTACCCTATGGAAGTAGGGAAGTGAAAACGTCGACATAGTCCAAAATAGTCAATGTTTTATCGTTCATATTGTATATCACACATCCTTTATTCATGTGTGTTCTGGGTGTCTTATTCAGTATAATAAAACTGTAGAATTTTTTTTTTGTTATTCAATGTGATCTAATGTTTAAAGTTACAGTAAAGGTCTCCACAGATGACGCTGCCTATGCAAATGGAATGCTTATTTCCGCAGGGTGGGCCGCAGGACATCCGAGATCCAGCAGCATCAACTGTCAGAACTGAATGACACGGTGAGTCTCTCATCAAAACATCCCAAAATGCTAACCTTGCCAACAATTCTATTCCTGGAAAGACTTAATGCCTGTAATGCTGTGCATGTAAACATAAAAACGTAGGGCCACATGAAATCCGTTTGATTTGTTTTCACCAAGTTCCGTACATGTTTTTGCCTAATTTTTCTTATGGGATGTCTGCTTCTTGGAGGCATTACTAGAAGATCTTTAACAAACCGTAGTGCTCGTGATTAAAGATGATGTAGTCACTCATGCAATATCAACTGCATATGTGAGTTTTTTTGTTAAACATGCTTTTTTTGTTTACCGTTAGAGGACATATGTCAACCGGTGCTCTTAGTGTGTGTGTGTGTGTGTGTGTGTGTGTGTGTGTGTAGAATGTCGCTTTACCGCTAAGACGAACTGGGTGGAAAAAAATTAACAAGCTTCTTGTTTGTTTGTTTTTTTTTTTACTAGGAACCTGCACGTTGTCATAGGCGTTGTAAAACACTCCTTACATTAAAGCAGTGAAACTGTACTCAGCCAGCCCGAGTCGCGCACACAACCGCATTAGCATGCTAGCTTCTGTTCACGCTCTGTGAATGGAAGGTAGCATAGAGGCGACGCTAAGCGGAGGTCCCACCAACTTTCACCGGTGTTTACCGTCATTTCAATATTGGAGCTGTCAGTTTAGTGCTTTTAATTAGATTCCGCCATGACTGAGCCGTCCGCGGGTATGTAACTCCACACAGAAACATTCCTTCTCCTCATGACGACAGCAATTCATTTGCATGATGTCAGTTTCCTGCGAGATAACCGTAAATTAAATTTTTATTGGACTATTCCAGAGTTCCATTTAATGCTAAAATCATAGGGCCCTACAAACAGTGTTTTGGCCAAAACTCCAGATATCATTACTCGACTCGGCTGCAGACAAATACCGATGATGGATTGAATGCTCGCAATTATTAACAGCACCCCCTCTTTCTTTTTAAAAGGTAATGTCTGCTCGACATTTCCTTCTTCACGTCCACACCTCCGTGAACGTGGTCAAGAAGATGACTTTGTCCTCACGCCCAGAGTCTGTGAAGAAGCTCAAAGCGATGATAAAAGACAAGTTTAACATACACCGTGGATTTTGCCTATCGTACAAGGATCCGGATTTTGATGGTCAGTTTTGCTCGCTTGTAGACATCTGGGAGCTTCCACGGAAAGCCTTACTGAAGCTTGTAAGATCAGAGAGTGATACTGGTTCGGTCGCATCAGATAACGCAGTAATACTGCCTCATGCACAGCCTTCATTCAGGGCCCAGAAATGGCCGGATGTTTTTCCCATCCCACAATTTTCTAATGAGGTAGTACGCCTGCTCGATAAGGGAAATGTCACATATGAGAGAACAGGCAAAGCCCTGAAGTTAAATAAGGGGCAAAAGCATGATATTCTCGAGACGCTTGCCGCCAGAATACACAGCTTTAAAGCATATCCCAGTGACGAAGACCTTTTAATGGTGGCGGAGGCACTTGTCACCAACCACCCTTGTCTGAAAGAGCTGGGATCTCAGACGGGGTGGAGCGGTTGGAAAAACAGCCTCAAGGTTAAGATGGGACACTTCCGATCTAAGTTGAGTCGGGCAGGTTTTCAGTAGGGTGCTGTAAACGCGGGGAAGAGGAGTCAAAACAACCCGGACAAACAAACCCCTCACACGGACATCAAGAGACCCAAAAGGGCAGAAGTCATTTTTCTCCCCAACTTCCCGGATGGTCAAGATGAGGCGAGCCTTGAGCATCATAGAATCCAAATTGTGGGCGAAGTCCTGCAGAGGGACAAGAACCATCCATTCATCCATCCTCTATGCCGCTTATCCTCATTAGGGTCACGGGGATGCTGGAGCCTATCCCAGCAGACTTTGGGCGAGAGGCGGGGTACACCCTGTACTGGTCGCCAGTCAATCGCAGGGCACATATAGACAAACAACCATTCACACTCACATTCCTACCGATGGACAATTTAGAATCACCAATTAACCTAACATGCATGTTTTTGGAATGTGGGAGGAAACCGGAGTACCCGGAGAAAACCCACACACGCACGGGGAGAACATGCAAACTCCACACAGAGATGCCCAATGGAGATTTGAACCCAGGTCTTCCAGATCTCCTGACTGTGTGGCCAATGTGCTAACCACTCATCCACCGTGCGGCCGAGACAAGAACCAGTCGCTGATTTCCCAGTTAATGCAAATAACCTTTGCCCTGCGACGCCGCGAGCTCATCAGTGATGACCTACCCGTTAAAAAGTTTCTGGAACGATGGCCGGCCCTCAAGATGGAAACACAGGTTCGATTAATTATTTTCTTTGATGTTCTTGGGAAGTAAATGGACCACAACATCCGTTTCCACGTCATATTATGTCATTTAGAAGGCGTGTTAATTAGGTGGCATTTGGTTTGTTTTTGATAACTTTGACTTTGTAACCTGTCACAACATTGCCGTGTGTAAAACACTCTTGTTGATAAGCTTCCACTACTTAACTACCACTATTTAAATGTGAGTGTGTCCTGTGATTGGCTAGCAACTAGTAGAGGGTGTAACCCGCTTCGCAAAAGTCAGCTGGGATAGGCTCCAGCCTACACACGGAACGTGCATGACTGGATTGTCATTTAAGTACAGTAAAAATAGAAAATGGAGTGTGAGTCAGTTTTATATCTTGAAATCAAACTTCAGCCGAGAGACTGAAAATCTGTTTTTTCTCTTTCTTTAAAGCTGTGTTTGTACTTTATTTTCAAAGATCTGTTTTGAGTTTCACAGACTCTCAAACGTCAACCTGAAAAGCCGTTTCTATGCAGAGCTGGACCGCCACATCCTCCGTCTCCTGATCTTGTTCAGGAGGAAAGCTGCTCGCTCGGGGAGGGTGGCAGGAGTCATGGATCAGCTCATCAGCCTCTACGACCTCCAGGTGAGTGGATTGTGGTGTTCATGTGTGACAAGAATTGACTCGTGAGGTCTCGGGAACCTCTGTTGGCACTGCCATGATGTTATTCCTAAAGCAGGATAGAGCAATTATGTCATCCTCCTCTGCAGACATTGTTAGGCTATTTGTTTAGCTGATTTACTGCATGCCTTCCCCATTAAGAGCTAAGGATGCTTTCACACCTTTCAGGGTCAAGTTGATGGTAATGTTCAACGTGCTGTCGTCCTTCTTGGCCTCCCTACGTATCTGCTTGTAGATGACTCTGGATTTCTGAAGACGTGGAATGTAAGTCGGCATTCCTTTTTGATTAAAATCTTGCTGGTTTGCATTAATTGCTGTAAATATTATAGTATTTTACAGAATAGTTTTAGGACATTTTGGTGGTGCAACATAAAATAAATCACTATAAATAGTAAAACTATAAGGGCATGCAAAACAATAAGAAAAATATGCCAAGATTTGTACAGTAGCGTTGAGAATAATAGCAGTGTAATGTGACTAACCAGATGAAGTACTGTTATTAGTATATTTTAGTTTTTTTATTTTATTTTACATGGCAAACAAGAAACCACTAGGTGCAGTAGATTCTCAGTAAACAGTGAAAAAACAGGTGTGAATCAGGTGGACCCTATTTAAGGATGAAACCAGCACTTGTTGAACATGCATTTCTCTTTGAAAGTGGCTCGTTCATGACATTGTTCAGAAGAACACTGTACTTTGATTAAAAAGTTGATTGGAAAAGGGGAAAACTTAGGAAGAGGTGCAACAATTTTTTGGCAGAAAACGGAAGACAACTATCGAAATGGATGGAAGAATAACCAGAATGGCAAAGATTCCACCAATGATCAGCTCCAGGATGATCAAAGACAGTCTAATCTATGTACAAGAATCCAAAGTCCTTCTGTTTGAAAAAAGACATGTGCAAAAGAGGTTACAGTTTGCAAGAAAACACATCAACTTGTCTAAAGAGAAAGAGATGAACATTTTGTAGACTGGTAAAATTAAAATGGTTCTTTTTGGGTCCAAGGCCTGCAGACAGACGACCCCCAAACTCTGAATTCACTGTTAAGACAGTGAAGTGTCATGATATGGGCATGTTTCTCCTGCTTTAGTGTTGGTATTCATCTCATAGTAGGGAGCATTGATCCGTTTGCATATGTCCAAATACTTGAAAAGGTCATGTTGCCTTATGCCGAAGAGGACATGCCCTTGCAATGGCTGTTTTAACAAGACAATGACCCCAAACACACTAGTAAACAACAAAATGAATGTTATGGAGTAGTCAGCCCAATCCCCGGACCTAAATTCAGAGGAAAACTTGGGGACATCAAAAATGCTGTTTCTGAAGCAAAACCAAAAATGTTAATGTAAGCGGTATAGAAAATGAATGAATTGTGGAATGTTGTTAAAGAATGTTGCAGTGGAACAACAGCTGAAAGGTGCCATAAGTTGGTTGACTCTATGCCACACAGATGTGAACCAGTTATAAAAAAGTAAATATTAGTTTAGTCATTCACAGTATTGCCAAATTCTAGAAACAAAAAAGTTTGTACAAAATATTTTGAGTTTGAAAAGTCACGGCCGACACACACCTTTCAACTAATTGCCCAGTTGGACGACCTTAGGAGCGTTCATGTCATGAATGCTGGGTCTTTGCTGGGTTTGTTTTCTGAGAATCTACTGCACCTACTGGTGTTTGCCGTGTAGCAATAACAATACACCAATAACAGTACTTTATCCATCTGGTTAGTCACATTGCACTGCTATTATTTTGAACACCACTGTACGTAACAGTTGTGGTGTTTTCCTCAGATGCCACAGCCAAACGAACGAGAGATCAGCGAACTACCAGTTGGGCTCCTCCTGATCAGCTCTGCTCCAACAGACGTGGTGGTCTTCTGCCCTGACAGGGTTGCTGTCGTGCTTGAGGGGAACATTGTTGCCCATTTCCCCACTCTGGCTGAAGGCTACGTCATGCTTTTTGGCCTGATGTATGCGTTGCACCTGAGCTACCCGAAGGGCTTGATCAATACATTTGACTTTTTCCAAAAAGTTTTGATGGGCTTGCAGGACGGGAAGTGTAGACCGAGGGTCTTGAGCCTCAAAAATGAGCTTTTGTTTGATCAGTAATCGGGATTCCCTTTATTATGCAGACATTGATGCATATTTTATACTCAGTGGTCATGTGTGATTTTTGATCAGGCGGTCAGTTTCCTGAACCACCGAATATTTTTGTTTTGTTTTGTCTCTGAAATCACTGAACTTTTGTTTGGTTTATGTATTTTCTACTTTTTTATAGGAAAAAAAGTTTACTGAAGAAATGTGACTGATATTCCCATGCTGTTTATTCTTTTAGGCAAATATGATTTAAGTTTTACATACAAAGGACATTAACATATGTTGTCTGTTTCAAATTTGAAACTGGAGATAATTTTAACTTTTGGTTCTAGAAGTTGATGAAATGAGGATAAGCGGTATAGAAAATGAATGAAAGTAGATCAAATGTTTCATTTGAGAAGCTTTTCCAGAAGCGTTGTTGGGTAATGTTTTTTTTTTAGTTAAAGTCACTTACGTTCAACAATGTTTATGCATATGCGCTGTGTGTTTGATTTAAAGCATCTTTGAGATATTTACGTAATCAGTTACGAGGAAGGCTGCACGGTGTGGTGGCTGTACCTGCCAGTAAATGGACTGCTTTGGGGGTCCTAACACATCACAGAACAATCGAACAAGTCCGAAAGGAGATACGAACAAGCGAGTGGGTAGCACATTGGCTTCACAGTCAGGAGGTTCAGGGTTCCAATCTCCGTTGGGCATTTCTGTGTGGAGTTTGCATGTTCTCCCCGTGCGTGTGTGGGTTTGCTTCGGGTACTCCGGTTTTCTCCCGCGTTGAAAAAAAACATGCATGTTAGGTTAATTGGCGACTCTAAATTGTCCATTAGAGTGCGAATGTGAGTGTGAATGTTTTTTTGTTTATATGTGCCCTGCGATCGACTGGCGACCAGTCTGGGGTGTACCCTGCCTCTCGCCCAAAGTCAGCTGGGATAGGCTCCAGCATACTCGCGACCATAATGAGGATAAGCGGCATAGAAATTGAAGGAAAGAATGAGTTACGAGGAAATATGTCAGTACTTGAACATGTTGTTTTTTTAAATTGTAGAATGTAACTGTAACTATGAAACTTAAAAACTACACACATGATATAAGCCATCATTTGTTCAGTGTGTAATAAAAGGTTCTCCCAAAAGACAACTATCAATACAAATATGTAACCAACTACTCGACTTACGCGGATACACACTCCGATGCAGTAGATGGCAGTATACTCGAAATCGTTAGTAGCCACCTGCCTTAGAAAAAGAGGAAAACTGCGCATGCGTGTTGCTGTTTTGCCGCGGCTGAGCTGCTAAAACAAAGACGCCAAGCGAAGCTGGAGTGTGAGGGTAAAGTGTTGTGATTGTGTGAAAATGTGTAAAGTAGAAATGCTGAGAGCGTTGGTGGATCAGCGACTGACTGCGGCCGTGGAAGAAATATTTGTGGTGTTGGAAAGAACCATAGCAGAGTACGAGGAGGAACTTTGTCGAACCAAAGAGGAGAACGAGCGACAACGTCAACTACTGGACGCTGTTTTCAGGAAGCATCAGGTTGTGTTACACAGAGCAGGTTAGTTCACTCGTTCTTATTATTATCACTTACTGTCGCTAACAGTGTAACACCAGACGTTACTTACCAGTAACGCATCATCTACTGAATTACAATCTTATTATTTTTTTACGTATTTTAAATGAAATCTTCTCTATCGTATCTAAACTGTCTGAATGTTGCTTTAGTCACTATCATTCTACCACACAGGAATGGCTAAGTAGCTAGCTAGCTAGTCAACGACGTCCCAGGTGACGTCAGCAAAGTAACACCTCTCTGTTGTTTGCAAAGTTCGTGTCACTGGAGAGTGCTGTGAAGGAACACCTTAACAAGAAGCATTTGCCTTGGAAGTACGGTATAAACACCATCTTGGATTTCCTGATGCTATGTTACACATACAGTAATGTCTTATTTGCATATTGTTTTCTAAACCTATTCCACCGTAGGGACAAGAGTTCAAAGCATTAATGTTATAAAACATACTTTTGTCAACAAAATACATAATAGGAAATACATAATAAAAAAAAGGTCCCGTTACTCTCATTAGGAAGCCCATTTAAAATAATACTTGAAAGAATAAGCAACTCCTAGGTAATTTACATAGTACATAATTACAAGCAATAAACATATAGTAGAATTGTGATGACATGGATTGTACTGCCTGGCTGAAAGCAACAGAGGCGCTGTTGATTTAGTGTCATCCGTCACATCCCACCCACACCGACACCCTCTGTGACACAGTTCCTCCAAAGTCACGTGTTTGTTTTCTTGCATCCATCAGATGTCAGTGAAGAACATTTTACCCTTGAGCAGCTGCAGTGGAGCTCTAGGATGGAGCAGAAGAAGTCACAACCCCACCACATTAACAAGAAGGTGAGGGCGCCACTGTCACCCCACATTAAAAAGGAAGAGGAGGATCTCACAATCAGTCAGGAGGGAGAGCATCTCACAGAACTGGAGGAGTTCCCGGTGATTGGCGTCATTGTGAAGACTGAAGTTGATGATGGTGAAAGTGATGCGAAGAAGAGAGAGGCGGAGCCTCCGAGCAGCAGCTTACTTCAACACATAACAGAAGCTGATGGAGACCACAGTGGAGGATCACAAGCAGACAAGCTCTTAGCTCCGCTATCAGATAGTGACGACACAACACCACACTCTCCTGACACTGAGGATGAAGACTCTAAAGCCGATATGACATGTCACACTGACAACACACACTTTAAATGCTCTCACTGTGACAAAACCTTTTATGATCGTAGTACTCTGAGAAGACACATGAGACTACATACAGGAGAGAAACCATTCACGTGTCCAGTGTGTCATAAAAGGTTCTCCCAAAAAGCACATTTAACAGCGCATACACCAATCCACACGGGAGAGAAACCTTTTGCCTGTTCCGTGTGTGGTATTGGTTTTGGATTAAATCATCGTTTGAGAACCCACATGAGAATACACACTGGGGAGAAACCTTTTACCTGTTCAGTGTGCGATGTAGGTTTTGCGCAAAATGAAAATTTGATAGCACACATGAGAATACACACGGGAGAGAAACCTTTTACCTGTTCAGTCTGTGGGGTAGCTTTTGCACAAAATCAGAATTTGAAAAGACACATGAGAATACACACCGGTGAGAAAGTGTTAAGTTGCAGTGTGTGCGGTGAAAGATTCTCTTACAAGTACCAGCTTAACAAGCACAAGTGTGCTGCTGAGAACAGCAGCAGTAAATAAACCATTAAGTCTTTGATAACTTTGACTTTGTAACAACATCTTCATGTGTAACATGTGACATCACTGTAGTGTGTAAAACAATCTTGTTGATAAGCTTCCACTACTTAACTACCACTACTTAAATGTGGGTGTGCCCTGTGATTGGCTAGCAACCAGTAGAGGGTGTAACCCGCTTCTCAAGTCAGCTGGGATAGTCTCCAGCTTACATATGGAACATGCATGACTGGATTGTCATTTAAGTACAGTAAAAATAGAAAAAAAGAGTGTTAGTGTGATAAATTTCCTTAGCCAAGAAGAGAGACTGAAAAGCTGTTCTGTTGTTAGCCCTGAAAACTGCGCATTCGTCGTATTGTTTTGCGGCCTGTGCTTGCTTAGCTGCTAACAAAAAGACGCGGAAGTGAGGAGAGAGGAGAACGCGCGACAACGCTGGACGCTGTTTTCAAAAAACACGTTTTGTCACACAGAACGGGTTTGTTCACTTTATTAAAAGCATTATCAGGTTATTCCGGCCAGTTGCCATATTATTATTTTTCGTTTGATGCTTTCAAAAATAATACTTGAGCCTTGTTAGCTTCTCCCCATACATTCCCCTTATTGCCACTTGTTTTGTGTTACACTATTTTAATTACGAACACCACTGAATGTGTTTTTTGTGTACACTTAAGAGTAACGCTCACTTTCAGGAAAACACTGCCCCCTATCATTTTGGGGGAGAATTGCAAGTCACAAACTTGGGCTGAATGTGAAATGTGACGTTTATTGTCTAAGACAGGCCTCTAATAAATATTACCACTACAATGTGCTGCGTTACATGAGTGATTCGACGGTTGCTGATGCTGTAGATTGCAGTGGTGTCGGTGTTTGCTGGCTCCTTGTGAGTAGTGACAACCAACAAAAATACATGAACCAACAAAAACACATGATTATACATGAGCGGTGTTTCAATGAAAATCAGTAATTCTGCTTAATTTCTTAAATTTATATGCTTCTTTCGATCTCCGCTGTGTCGGCGGGTCTTGTATTCCTACCAAAACTTCTTCTACCCCTTCAAATGTGTCCCCCAATCACACTTTGTGTCAAAGGCTGTACACCCCTTAACCCTTGCCCCTTAATTTATGGAGAATTGGGACACCGCCTGATTCTCAACACACTCTTTAAATCCGCTCACTGTGACAAAACTTTTAATTACCAAAGTAATCTGAACAGACACATGAGACTACACACTGGAGAGAAACCTTTCATGTGCTCAGTCTGTAATACAAGATTCTCTCAGAAGGAACATTTGACAGCACACACGCCAATGCACACTGGAGAGAAACCTTTCAAATGTTCGGTGTGTGGTATTGGTTTTGCTCATAATCAACATTTGAAAACCTACATGAGAATACACTCGGGAGAGAGACCTTTTTCTTGTTCAGTTTGTGGTTTATGTTTTGGACATAATAATAGTTTAAAAACACACATGAGAATACACACGGGAGAGAAACCGTGTGCCTGTTCAGTCTGTGGAAAAGGTTTTGGACAAAATCAGATTTTGAAACAACACATGAGAAGACACACCGGAGAGAAAGTTTTGGGGGTGCAGTATGTGCAGAGAAAGATTCTCTTATAAGTACCATCTTAAGAATCACAAGTGTGCTGTTGAGAAAAGCAGCAATAAATGAAGTACACGACTTGAAAGAAATGGACAAGACTTCGAAACTTTGACTTCTTAGAAAGAAGAAAAAATGTAGTTGCAGATTGTGGCTCGCTGTGATGTTCAGGCTTACCTGTGTCCAATCAATGTCTAATCTACACAAATTCCAAGCATTTGCACAAAACTAACCTTTTATTGTGTCACAAAATAGTCAAATAGCTCCTTGTGCCAAAAAACTATAACTAGGACAAGTACAAACGGCCAAAATGAGTTTTCTCGGAGTAGAACCGCTGGTCCTCCGCACTGAGGAGCCAAATGAGGTGTTTTGTGCATCGGGTTAGGATGCCTCCCGGATGCCTCCCTGCGGAGGTGTTCAGGTCACGTCCAAACGGTAAGAGGCCTCTGGGAAGACCTGGCCTGGTAACGCCTCAGCATCCGCCGGGAAGAGCTGACGGAAGTGGCCCGGGAAAGGAACGTCTGGGCTTCCCTGGCTCCTGCCCCCGTGACCCGACCTCAGATAATCGGAAGAAAATGGATGGATGGATGGATTTACTTCCCAGTTTTTGTCTTGTGTTGTTGCGGTGAGCATGAAGACAATCCCGAGCTGCAGCTCAAAGTTCATTTTGTAGCTCTTTGCGTGTTTTTGTGTTTTGGTCTTCAAGTCACAACTTTTTATAAGTTCAAGATGCATAAAGGGACAAAGGGAGGTAATGAGTTGAGGTATTCTGCATGGCTGAAAAATCAAAGGAAGTTGTTTAATTACATAAGGAGCACAGGCTTGATTGACCGGATATGTGGGAAGGAATGCACTAAAGAGATTGATACCACATGTCCTTAAAAATCGACCTGTTTTTTTCGACCCTCCTTGTTCCCCTCCCGTGTGTGACCGAAGAGTGAATTAAAAATTGGGTTCACTTCACTTTCAAACGCTTTGGATACCTTCAATGGCGCCATATAATAATTCTACAGAAAGAAGCGTGCAGATACCAATCGAGTCTCTGCAACGCAAGTGTTGTACGCTACGATACACCCTCCGGTGCAGTAGGTGGCGATAGACGTCGGTTGGTGTGCTCGCTAGCTGCTAATAACAGAGAGACACCGGAAGTGATCAACACATCGCCAAGCGGGGCATGAGTGTGAGGGTAAAGTGTTGTGATTGTGTGAAAATGTGTAAAGTAGAAATGCTGAGAGCGTTGGTGGATCAGCGACTGACTGCGGCCGTGGAAGAAATATTTGTGGTGTTGGAAAGAACCATAGCAGAGTACGAGGAGGAACTTTGTCGAACCAAAGAGGAGAACGAGCGACAACGTCAACTACTGGATTCTGTTTTCAAGCAGCATCAGGTTGTGTTACACGGACCAGGTTTGTCGACGTTTACGTTTATCATTATTATTCCTTACATTATTCATAAACCGTCGCGGTCAATATGGTAACACAAGCAGCGGACATTGTTGTTTTCCAGTATTTATTTGTTGATCGAATGATGGAAAAGTTATGACGCCGTTACCGACAGTGAAATGCGTTTTTCCTCCCCTAATATCAAAATCAACTGTCTGGATGTTGCTTCAGTTCACTACTAGGGATGTGTCGGTCGCGAACGAATCGACGCTAAGAGCCGGTTCACGTCATCGCCTTTTTGTGTTAAATTGTGACGCTGTAGGGGCGGGGACAATCACTCAGCACAAGGAGGAGGAGCAGTTTTTGAAAGCCAATCTAGACACAAGGGGTATCAGGGAGATAGATAGATAGATAGATAGATAGATAGATAGATAGATAGATAGATAGATAGATAGATAGATAGATAGATAGATCATTTTTCACTGTTGATTTACTCTCATCTACTTCATCCCACCCATAGACACCTTCTAAGACACAACTATGTTGTATGATTTTACTCTTTGTGTTCAGCAGATGTCAGTAAAGAACATCTTCTCCCTGAGGAGCTTGAGTGGAGCTCCAGGATGGAGCCTCAGCCTCCCCACTTTAAAGATGATGAGCTGGATCACATCATTAATCAGGAGGTAGGGCATCTTGAAAAACTGGAGGAGTTCCCAGTGATTGGTGTCCCTGTGAAGAGTGAAGATGATGAAGACAAAGGTGAAAGTGAGGAGAAGAGAGAGGCGGAGCCTCCAAGCAGCAGCTCAACTCAACACATGGCAACAGAAGCTGATGGAGTCCACTGTGGAGGATTGCAGGCAGACAACCTCTTAGCTCCGCTATCAGAAAATGACGACACGACGTCACACTCTCCTGACACTGATGCTGAAGACTTTAAAGCTGATATTACATGTCACACAGATAACACACACTTTAAATGCTCTCTTTGTGAGAAAACTTTTAATGACCGTAGTAATCTGAGAAGACACATGAGACTACACACAGGAGAGAAACCGTTCATATGTTCAGTGTGTAATAAAAGATTCCCTCGGAAGGAGCATTTGACAAGACACACAAGAAGACACACTGGTGAGAAACCGTTTACCTGTTCTATGTGTGGTATGGGTTTCGGACATAATCACAATTTGAAATCACACATGAGAACACACACTGGTGAGAAACCATTTATGTGTTCATTGTGTGGTATAGGTTTTGGACAGAGTTATATGTTGAAAACACACCTGGGAAAACACACTAGGGAGAAACCTTTTGCCTGTTCATGGTGCGGTATACGCTTTGTACAAAGTGAGTATTTGAAAAGACACATGAAAATACACACTAGAGAAAACCCATATTTTTGCTCATCCTGCAACAAGCACTTCTTAAACCGAGCAAAATTTGTGACACACATGAGAACACACACTGGTGAGAAAGTTTTTAGTTGCAGTGTGTGTGGTGAAAAATTCTCTTATAAGTACCAGCTTAACAAGCACAAGTGTGCTGGTGAGGATAGCAGCAGGAAATGAATTTGCAGGACTTGAAAGTAACTGTCAAGACTTTGAGAACTTGGTCTTTCTAACAAAATCGCCACATACAACGTGTGTGAGAGCATTGCTGTGTTTGTCTTGTTAATAGAGTTCTAGTAGAGGGTGTATGCCGCATCAGTCAGCCATCCGCTGGAATAGGCTCCAGCTTACCCATGATTCTCATGAGAACGAGCGGTATAGAAAATGTCATTTAGGTAAAATAAAAATAGGAAAAAAATGCTGACGCTTGTCTGCAATGGACAGTTAATTACAATGTTTAGTTTTGGCATCATCTAAAATGCACACCTAGGGTTAGGGGGGGGTAACCCTAGCTCATGTTAACCTGGTTGTACCCAACTGCTCTGTTTTGCTGCCTGTTATAAATAAAATCATGTCTGAAGCCAGAGGGAAGTTCCCCTCCCCACTGAAGAACTATGCTCTAGTTTCCCTTGGACATCGTATGACACAATGACATGTAAAATTACCACTTTTAATCTCATAATATTACTTTTTTTCTGTAAAATTAAGACTTTTAATCTCAAAATCTTCAAAACTCAAAACTTCAAAAATTTAAAACTTAATTTTATTATGTATTATTTCATTTATTTATTGATTTGTTTTTTTAACTCAACTCTGTTTTGCCCTACAAAAAAAGTCTAAACTCTTGTTTTTAAACTTTTAATCTGTAAAATAATTAGTGCTTAATTAAAACGTGTACCTATGACTTGACACAACTTGCAGACCAAAAGCAGTGACTCGACTTGACTTACTTGGTTCTCATAAAGATTGACTCGGACTTGCTTGTAACTTGAATGCTTTAAATGCTCTCAGTGTGACAAAACTTTTATACATTGTCATACTCTAAAAGTACACGTAAGAGGTCACGCAGAAGAAAAAACATTCATGAGCTCAGTTTGTGGTAAAATATTTTTTTAAAGCATAATTTGACAGATTACACACTGGAGAGAAACCTTTTTCCCGTTCAGTGTGTGGCAAAGGCACAAAAAGTTGACTTGAAATTACACGTGAGAAAACACGCAGGAGAAAAACCACATCACTGTTCAGTGTGTGGTAAAGATTTTGCACGAAAATATTTTTTTTAAATACACATGAGAGCACACACCAGAGAAAACACATATTCCTGTTCAGTGTGTGGTTTAAGTTTTGCATACAATGGTCATTTGAAAACACACAATGGAACACACTAGTGAAAAAACATATTCCTGTTCAGTGTGTGGTAAAGGGTTTGTGTGTAAAGATGATTTTTTTTAAAAACACACAACACACACTGGGGAAAAAACGTATTCCTGTTCAGTGTGTGGTAAACGTTTTCCACACAAAAGGAATTTGAAAGTACAAACTGGAGAAAAACCTTGCCCTCAGTCAAGTGTTTCTAACTTAACTTACGCAGCAAGCTAAACATCTTTCAGTGGTTCCAGCAATGATGAGGCAGGCTCTTTGTCTGAGTACCATTTGCTTTCATATATATTTTCTTTTTTTGTAAAACTGCAAACACATACAAGAAATACAATAATACTTGTTAGCACTGTTAGCATACAAGCTAATTAATGTGTATCACCATCAAGCATGTATTCCCATACTAGTTCACTTATATCAACTGCTCTCAAAAGTGGAGTTTGACTAAATTGCTTTCAATAGAAGGCTGCTGGATGGCGCCGCCAGGCAAATACGATCACCAAAGAAGAAGCTAGGGTAGTAGTACCAACAGTGACATCTAATGGAGAAAGAGTGAATTACATATTGAACTACATACAATGTGTCGAGGCAGAACAGACTAAAAAGTTACGTTCTTTGCTTTACCGGTCGATCTACGTGTATACTCCTCACCTACAATATTATTTATATGATTTTACTTGTATAAAGGCTATATTATTAAGAAATCAAAGATTTCGAGAATAAAAGTCGAAATATTAAAAAGTCGTAACATTACCTTTGACCCAGGCTAAAGGTCACACAAGCCCCCTGTTCTTATAGCTGTCTCAGGCAATGCCTGTTTCAACAGGGTATTAAAATTGTCTACGATTTCAAGAATAAAGTTGTAGATTTACGACAATAACGTCACATTTGTTAATTAGTTTTAACAAATGCTACAATATTACAAATGTAATATTATTTACATGTGTTAATTAATATTAACAAATGTGAACTGTTTCCACTGAAGTACATTGTTACATGGCATTCCACACTGCGCATGCGTCGGTGGCCATGTTGGACTGCTGTCGGTAACTTTACAACAAAATGAGTGGAAAAAGTAATAAAGACAACGAAAGTGTGGCCCCGTTTCCTTTTTAATTTCCCCATCTTCCACATTCCGTACAAGCGAGTCGACATCGTTTATTACTGTTAACAACATACGGACTTTAAGACGAGACAGTCTTTTGCCTCACCGTGAAGCTTCCCGGGCTAGCTTAGCTTGCTAGCTGCTAACAAAGAGACGCGGAAGTGATCCACGCATCGCAAAGCCGAGATCGAGTGTGAGTGCAAAGTACAAAGCTGAGGGGCTGGCGAAGAAATATTTGTAGTGTTGGAAAGAACGATAGCAGAGCACGAGGAGGAACTTTCTCGAACAAAAGAGGAGAAGGAGCGACAGACTACACAGAGCAGGTTTGGTCACTTCTTCGTTTATAATGATTACAACTTACGTCATTCACAAACCGTCGCTAGCTACGTTATTGTATTTGTTGTATATTGCTGGAATTCAACCACATGACCAAGAGCAGGGGTGGCCACACTTTGTCAGTCTGCGAGCTACTTTTAAAATCCCAGTTATCCCCAATTATCTACCCCCAACAATAAACATTAGTACGCTATTGTACTCATTGTACATTGTATAAAGACCAAGATGGCGCCGGTGTGTGGGGCCTATGGTAATTGTGACGCTCACGAGTCGGTAAAGAGAAGGTGGATGGCGCTTCTGTGGCTTGAGAGGAAGTATCTCTTTAGTTGGCCAGGAAATAGTGAGAGCCTTGCATGTCACAACATGGGAATGAACGGGAAGGGTGAGTACAAAGGGCATAGTCATAATAATAATCACAATCCCATAATCAACACATCCTTGTACTGATTTTAATTTCCATTGTTTCACAAAAGATGAGCATGTAATATACGCCACCATTTTCCTGCTTTTGAAAACTGTTGCAGTTATCTGCCATCTTTAAATTGCTATTTACATAGCCATGTTTATAAGATTAGCCTATTAATCCCACAAGAGGAAATTCCGGGTTTACAGCAGAAAAAGTACACAAGAGTGGAGTAAGTTTAAACACAAGGTAATATTCTGGTGGTAAGAGTAGTCGATATCCGACCTGAAGTTTGCGGGTTCAATCCTCTGGCCTCCCGTGACATGTCGAACAAGCCCGGGTTTATTGCCCGGTTATAGTGTAGGACTTTTGGAGCAGTTTCTGTTAGAGAGTCTGACAGCTGCAGGAAAGAAAGACCTGAGATACATCTCCTTCTCCTCATACTGTTGAAAAAAAAATTCAATGTTAATGTTTATCATCTGCGATTGACTGTCAACCAGTACAAGGTGCCCAAAAGTCAGCTGGTCCAGCATACTCCCGCAACCCTAATGATGATAAGCGGCATAGAAAATGGATGGATGGATGTTAGTAATTTATGAACAAGTGTTAATATGAAAAAAATATGGTATTGAGTTTGACGTGGGGTTCTCAATTTTTTTGTATGCCCCTCCCAGGGGACAGAAATGTTTTTGTGACCCCCCCATTTGAAACACTTTTGATAAAATGATAATTTCTTATTTATTTATCTGTGTTGCACAGACAGATTTCAAAGCTGAAACCAGTAAAATGTAATGAAAAGGAGAGCCGTGAAACATGCAAGCATATTCAAGAGTCAAATTGCATGTTGTGTACATGTTGGCAGGTCTGCACTAACACTGAAAGTACTCCCTGCCTCTCAGCTGGTACCTGTCTTTGGCCATGTGTGCCAGTGTTCTGGCACTGTGTGTTGCACTCCTTGGGCAGCTAATGCACCAAGGTTGGCTAGTGCTAGATCTCTAGCAAACAGTGCTTAGTGAATTAAACATCCCTCAATGGGACACACCACCACCAAGTTGAATCAGAGTTTTAAAGTTTTTCCAAAAAGTAACACAAAATCATTTTCCCGGGTAACTAATTCCATGAGGGAGTAATTCACTTTTTTTGGGGAAAGTTTATAGCAATTATGAGTAGTTATTTTTGTAAAGCCATTTGTCCAACGCTGACTAACAATAAGGGCCTTTGACTCAAGCGCTGTTGATTTTGATTTCCCCATCATCTCATCCCATCAATCCAGACACCTTCTATGACGTAACTTCTTCTAAGTGTGTTTGTCTTCTCTGCTTCTGTCCTGCAGACATCAGTGAAGAACATCTTCCCTTTGAGGAGCTGGAGCTCAGGGATGGAGCAGGAAAAGCCACCCCCCCCACACATTAAGGAGGAAAAGGAAGCACCCCAGGACCCCCACAATAAAGGGGAACAGGAGGAGCCTCAGCCCCTCAATTTGAAAGAAGAACAGGAGCCCCAGGCTGTCTATATTAAAGAGGAAGTGGAGGAAAACAGCATCAGTCGGGGGGGAGAACATTTTGAAGGACTGGAGGAGTTCCCAGTGATTGGTGTCGTTGTGAAGAGTGAAGAGAATGAAGACGAAGGTGAAAGTGAGGAGAAGAGAAAGGCAGAACCTCCAAGCAGCAGCTCAGCTCAACACGTGACAACAGAAGCTGATGGAGACCACTTTGGAGGATCACAAGCAGACAACCTCTTAGCTCCGCTATCTGATAGTGACGAAACAACATCACACTCTCCTGACACTGATGATGAAGACTCTAAAGCTGATATGACGTGTCCCACTGACAACACACACTTGAAATGCTCTCACTGTGACAAAACTTTTAGTGACCGTAGCAATCTGAGAAGACACATGAGACTACACACAGGTGAGAAACCATTCATGTGCTCAGTTTGTAAGAAAAGATTCTCTCAGAAGGCACATTTAACAGCACACATACCAATGCACACTGGAGAGAAACCTTTTATCTGTTCAGTGTGTGGCATAGGTTTTGGACTAAATCATCGTTTGAGAACCCACATGAGAATACACACTGGGGAGAAACCTTTTACCTGTTCGGTGTGTGGCGTGGGTTTTGCACGAAATGAACATTTGATAACGCATATGAGAATACACACTGGAGAAAAACCTTTTACCTGTTCAGTCTGTGGTACAGGTTTTGTACAAAATCAGAATTTGAAACGACATATGAGAATACACACTGATGAGAAACCTTTTATACCTCACACGAGAACGAACACTGCAGAAAAAACGTTTACCTGTTCAGTGTGTGGTATAGGTTTTGGACGGAATTATCATTTGAAAACACACATGAGAATACACACGGGTGAGAAACCTTTTGCCTGTTCTTTCTGTGGTCTAGGTTTTGGCCAAAATCAGAATTTAAAAGCACACATGAGAATACACACGGGTGAGAAACCGTTTTCCTGTTCAGTGTGTGGTACAGGTTTTGTTCAAAATCAGAATTTGAAAAGACACATGAGAATACACACCGGTGAGAAACCATTTTCATGTTCAATCTGCGGTACAAGTTTTGGACAAAATCAGCAGTTGAAAACACACATGAGAAAACACACCGGGGAAAAACACATTTCCGTTCAGACGGCAACAAAAGCCTTTTAGACCATTAGAAGCACTCGTAAGAAGTGTGGCGTTGGCAGTGTGTGTGTGTGTGTGAAATAATATTTTCCAAGGGTCAGGTTAACAATCGGCGCCGACTGCAAAGCTTGAAACGAACTGTCAAGACTTTAATAACTTGGGCTTTCCAACAAGGTTAGCACGTGTTGCTGCGTGTGTGTAACACAATATTGTTAACATGCTTCTGCCATTTAAAAGGTATGTGGCGACTAGTAGAGGGTGCACCCAGCTGGGGTAGGCTCCAGCTTACCCACGACGGAAATAAGCGGTATGGAAAATGCATGAATTGATTGTCATGTAAGTGCAATTAAATTATTTTTGAAAAGCTGTGACAGTGTCAGGTTTTTTTTCATTCAATTGCAAAAGTTGAGAGAAGAGGTTGAATGGAGTTGACTGGACTCTTCAGTTTCACCTTCGATCCAAATTGCTTCTTTATTCGTCAAATTTAGGTGTGGCGTTCCCTTCTTTGGGAGTCCCGATGTTGTCAAGCGGCGGATGATACCACTGTATTATTGACAAAAATGTGCTGGGTAACTTATTACGACCACAAATTCCGTAATGAACTCCCGACCTACATCTACTATGTTTACTCGGAGGACGAGCAGCGCACAAACTGGCTCGCCAGTGTATGTCCTTTGGAGTACCAGCCCTGAAAGAGGTGTGATTCCGGCATTCTTTATTTGTCTCGCGCCACTGCAGTGCATTGTGGGTAATGCACAACTCTCGCGCGACCATCAGCGTAGACTCGCTCCCTCAATCCTACAAGGGTAGATCTCACCGAGTTCCCTTCGGTGTCTGTGGCGAGTGTTGAGTCAAAAAGGGAAACTCAAATTCCTATTGCAAAGGAGATGGCGGGATAGGCGGCTGTGGCTTCCGGAAAACCCAAAGGTCGTTATTCTCTAAAGCCAACAAATCGAGAGTTGGGGAGTGGTATTCGAGGTGGAGTTTGATGACGTGGGTAGAAGACGAAGCGCTGCTGTGCTAAGATGGCGACGTCCCGTCAAAGAGAAGGCGGAAGAGATTCAGCCCCACCGACTCCCAGCGAACCATCAACGGCGGAGAAGCCCCAAACTGCAGTTGACGGTGAGCGAGTTAAGGTTAGACGGTAAGCCGAGAGTCGACGGCGCTGAGCAAGGTAAACAACGTGCCGCCCCGGTGGGTATCAAACAAGACGATCGTCAAGATCGGGTCTCGATTTCGATTCTTCGAACCGGCTAGGTCACGAAAGTTTGCGTGCGTTAAATGAGGGCGCTGGGATGAAACCCTCAGGAAATTAAACATTTACACATACCCTGTTGATGTTCTGACGGGTCGTTTGACTGTTTGCACGCACGTCCTTCTTACCATTGTTGTTTATTAGTTTGATATTTTGTAAAAGCAACACATGTAGATATTCTAAGAGTTTATACAGTATTGATTTCATGAAAAATACTGCATCACAGTCATATAAGTGAAAACCTCAACATCTATATCTACTAAAATGGCAGTATTTCCCCCATAATAATGTAAGTTTATTGTAATAAAACGACTTTTCTTCTCGCTATAATACGACTTTTTTCACATATTTGACTCTATTTTTGTAAAGTTGCAATTACAATTTTTTCCTCCTAATTATGACTTTGTTCCCATAATATTTTCACTTTATTCTAACCTTTTCTACAACCTTATTAAAAAACTCAAACTTTTTTGTTTCTCACAATAATTAAAACGATGTAATAAATCATTAATAATTAATGCGTATTAATAAGGACAAATTAATGAATTTATCATTAATGAATTATGAATAATTATTAGTTCTTATTGATCATAACTTTAATATTTTAAATGCAATATTTTAGTCTCTTGCAAGAGAGCAGATATTCAATTGAGAGGCATTTAGCAGAGCTGGTGCACTCAATTAATGGCAGTGAAGCACCACACACATACACACGCACACACACACACACACACACATATACAGTACGTTAAAAAAGTGTGTGTCGAGTTTCAGGCCAAAGATTTCAAGGATCATGCCTGAGCTAAAGTGTGTTTGTGTTTTTTGCATCCTGCAGACGTCCAGCACCTGATCGATCAAGAAGAACATTCCCATCACCCTCTGGAGTGGCGCTTCACTGCAAACCAGCAGGATCCCCAGCCCTCCCACCTTAAACAGGAGGAGGAGGAATTGTGGATCACACAGGAGGAAGAGTGTCTTCTAGGGCTGTTGGGGGCTGATGTCACCAAGTTGCCACTGACTAGTGTCTCTTTGAAAACTGAAGTCCATGAAGACAAACCACGTGAGTCCTTACGTTGGTTGCATCTTTCGGATGCCCAGCAGATGATTGATCATGAAGAAGAAGGTCGCCCTCAGCCACAGTGGGGGAGTTCCACTTTGAAGCAGGAGGATCACGTTAAAGAAGAAAAAGAGGAGGAGCCACAGACCCCCAACATGAAAGAGGAAGAGGATGAGCTCTGGAGCACTCGGGAGGGACAGTGTCTTCTGTGGCAGGAGGAGGCTGATATCACCAAGTTGCCACTAGTTGGTGTTTCTGTGAAGACTGAATACCATGAAGACAAACCACCTGAGGCCTTATGTTGGCTATGTCCTTTAAATGTCCAGAAGATTGGTCATCATGAAGAACATTCTTCTTTGAAGCAGGAGGATCACCAGCCCTCCCACATTAAAGAGGAAGAGGAGGACCTCTGGACCACTCAGGAGGGAGAGTGTCTTCTACGCCTGGAGGAGCTTGATGTCCCCAAGGTGCCACTGACTGGTGTCTCCTTGAAGACGGAAGACCATCAAGACAAACCACCTGACTCCTCAAAGCTTCATCACAGTCCAAGTGAGGAGAACAGAGGGGCGGAGCCTCTAAGCAGAAGCTCAACACAACACATGACAACAAAGTCCGATGAAGACAGGGATGACACCCGAGAACCTTTGAGCAGCAATACAGACTCTGAAGGTGATACGACGACTCACGCCGACAGAAAACATTCTGAATGCTCTAAAAAGAAGACGGGTACAAAAAATTCTACATGCTCAGTTTGCGCTAAAAGCTTTTCTCGGAAAAGCAATTTGACTAAACACATGAGAACACACACAGGAGAAAAAACATTTAGTTGCTCGGTGTGTGCGAAAAGCTTTTCCGTTAAGTATCATTTGACTCGACACATGGCCATACACACGGGAGAAAAACATTTTGGCTGCTCAGTTTGTGCCCAAAGATTCTTTGAAAAGTCACAAATGGTATTTCACATGAAAAAGCACACAGGAAAAAAACTCTTCGGTTGCTCAATTTGTGATCGAAGCTTTTTTCAGAAGCATAAATTGACACAACACATGCAGATGCACACAGGAGAAAAACCCTTTGTTTGCCCAGTTTGTGGTAAAGGATTTTCTCGTAAGCCCGATTTCTATCAACACATGCTGACGCACCCGGGAGAAAAACCCTTTAAGTGCTCGGTGTGTGCGAAAACATTTGACAATAAGTATTATTTGAACCGACATATGTTGACACACACACGAAAAATATATTTTAGTTGCTCAGTATGCACTAGAAGTTTTTCTTCTAAGGGTGCTTTGACTCGACACTTGGTGAAGCACACAGGAGAAAAAACTTTTAGTTGTTTAGTGTGTGGGAAGAGCTTTTTTTTAAAGGGTGATCTGACTCGACACACACGGGCACATGGGGGAGAAAAACCCTTTAGTTGCTCGGTTTGTACGCAACGCTTTTTTCAAAAGTCACAAGTGGTATCTCACATGCGGACGCACACAGGAGAAAAACCCTTTGGTTGCTCAATTTGTGCTAAATGCTTTTCTCAGAAGTCTGATTTGACTCAACACATGCAGACACACACCGAAGAAAACCCCTTCAGTTGCCCAGTGTGTGGGAAAACCGTTTCTAGCAAGTATTATTTGAAACGACACATCCTGGCACACACTACAAAAACGTCTTTTACTTGCTTAGTTTGTTTCAAAAGCTTTTCTTTCAAGTGTGATTTGACTCAACACATCATGTCGCATACAGGAGAAAAACCCTTTAGTTGCTCAGTTTGCGCTCGTAGGTTCTCTCAAAAGTCAAAGATAGTGTTGCACATGAGAACACACAGAGGAAAACCCTTTTAGTTACTCAGTTTGTGATGAAAGATCTACATCTACACCTTGGATAACGAATTTAATCCACATCCTATAGCGATTGTTTAGTGAGCATTTGTGATGTGAGTTGAAATGTGGTAACTGAGAGTGTCAAAGTGTAACAAGCGTCTAATAATTAAGTGTACATTACTACATGACATAAGAAGGAAAACCATTCTGGTAAAAACTAAATAAAACTGAATGGAAATTTAATGATAAATATTAAAGAATAGAACACGTATGATTGCAAATGATGCATGCATTCAGAACTATGCAATAATCAATATAATGTGCAGATATGTTATTGGAAAACTACTTTTTTGTTCATTATAACTGTTGTTTTTTATTTCTGTCAGTAAAGATTGGCCAAGTAACACAAGTTATCATTGAAGCAAAGACCCAAACAGGCATCTGTAATCAGTGTGTGAAAGTACGTGAGTGTTTTTTTTTAGGGGAATGGACACGCTTGTTTATATGCTGGGATGGCATCAAAATTCTGGGTAAGCAGAGTTGAAGGTGACAGGATCGCTGTTGAATCAGACACCAAATGTCTTGCTTTGGTGTTAGAAATATGCAATGTGAGTGGCACTTAAGTGTCGGAATTTAACATGCTTGTGTTAAGTGTGCAATAATAAATGACACAAGATGGGGAAATCATTGTTGTAAAAGAAAATGAAAGCGTGTTGATGAATAATGGCGGTGGAATGAATCACTTGGAAGGTGATTGAAAATTGTTTGTATGATTAGATTGATTGTATGATTAGGTCTGGTATATACTAGAGATGTCAATAAAAAGCTGAGCAACCCTATGAATGAACATGTTTTGAAAGAAATGATAGCTGTAGTAATGCACTACACAGATTTTCCCCTAGGTTGTTTTTTTTTAAGCTGCACACGGAGGCGAATTGGCGCTGCTGTGTGGTGGAGTTGCTATGGCAGCAATTGAAACAAATATTTTAGTTTACTGTGAGTTATGTCACTTTAGGGTCGTTTTTACAAGCTTGAACAAGAAATGCAATAATTAACTTGAAATACATTTCTCTTGGTGTCTTTCTTTTTTTTTTATCCGTCAAGTGCCAACCTGGCAGACTGAGAAGATTCTGGTGCGTGTTTTTCAAGATAAAGCGCAGTGAAACGTTTTTATGATATTCATGATTTCATATTTAAGACTAATTGTATGTGTCTATATGGCACAGGGGTACTATGAATTTCACACAGGGCTATTTTTTAACATGTATATAAGTGTTCAATATACAGTGGCGTGAAAAAGTGTTGACCCCCTTCCTCCATCCTTCCATTTTCTTCCGCTTATCCAAGGACGGGTCGCGGGGGCAGCAACCTAAGCAGGGAAGCCCAAACTTCCCTCTCCCCGGCCACTTCGTCCAGCTCTTCCCCGCAGATGCCGAGGTGTTCCCAGGCCTGCCAAGAGACATAGTCTCTCCAACGTGTCCTGGGTCTTCCTCAAGGCCTCCTACCGGTTGGACTTGCCCTTAACACCTCCCCAGGGAGGCGTTCGGGAGGCATCCTAACCAGATACCCGAGCCACCTCATCTGGCTCCTCTCAATGCGGAGGAGCAGCGGTTCTACTCCGAGTCTCTCCCGGATGACAGTGCTTATCACCCTATCTCTAAGGGAGAGCCCAGCCACCCTTCCGAAAACTCATTTCGGCCGCTTGTACCCACGACCATGTCCTTTCGGTCACTACCCAAAGCTCATGACCATAGGTGAGGGTAGGAACGTAGATCGACCGGTAAATCGAGAACTTTGCCTTTCGGCTCAGCTTTCTCTTCACCACGACAGACCGGCGTCTGCAGTGATGCACCAATCCGCCTGTCCATCTCGCGTTCCATCCTTCCCTCATTCGTGATTCGGTGGCAAAGGTCAGCCCTGACGGAGTCCCACCCTAACTGGAAACGGGTCCGACTTATGCGAACCAAAATCTGATACCGGTCATACAGGGAACGAACCGCCTGGATTAGGTGGTCCGATACCTCATATTCCCGGAGCACTTCCCGAGGAACACAGTCGAATGCCTTCTCCTAGTCCACAAAACACATGTAGACTGGTTGGGCAAACTCCCATGCACCCTCAAGGACCCTGCCGAGGGTATAGAGTTGTTCCAGAGTTCCACGACCAGGACGAAAACCACACTGCTCCTCCTAAATTTGAGATTTGACTGTCCGGTGGCTCCTCCCCTCCAGAACCCCTGAATAGACCTTACCGGGAAGGCTGAGGAGTGTGATCCCACGATAGTTAGAACACACCCTTCGGTCCCCCTTGAAAAGCGGGACCACCACCCCGGTCTGCCAGTCCAGGGGCACCGACCCCAATGTCTACGCGATGCTGCAGAGTCGTGTCAACCAAGACACGCCCACAGCATCGACGGCCTTAAAGAACTCCGGGCGGCTCTCATCCACCCCCTGGGCCTTTCCACCAAGGACCTTTTTGACCACCTCGGTAACCTCAGCCCCAAAGATAGGAGAACCCGCCTCAGAGTTCCCAGGCACTGCGTCCATGTTGGAAGAGGTGTCGGTGGGATTGAGGAGGTCTTCAAAGTATTCCCTCCAGCGGTCCACAACATCTCGAATGGAGTTGAGCAGGACAACATTCCCACCATACAGACATTATGACTTTTTTCTCGTAAAATCACAACGCCGTTGTAAAATACACCCAATATCCTATGAAAATGTGCATATTTAAGGAGGTCCACATGGACTCTTCTACCAGAGCGTGCACGATCAGCGTCCCATGACGTCATCCGTGCGCCCCCAGTCAACAGGCGTAACTAAATCGACTTATGCCAAATCAGACTATTACAAGGGTAATATTTAATGTCTTTGTTATTAAAACAAATTATTGTCTATTGTCTATGCCATTGTCTTATTATTGTCTCACCAGGTGTGCAATGTGTAGTATACGTATGTATAAAATATAGGGGGTCGGGGGGGTCTGGTAATAATTTTATCTCAAAAAAGGAGGGCGTAACAAAAAAAGTTTTGGGAACCACTGGTAAGGAACATTCATTTATTCATTCATTTTCTATGCCGCTTATCCCCATTAGGGCCGCAGGTATGCTGGAGCCTATCCCAGCTGACTTTGGCCGGGAGTCGGGTTACACCCTGGACTGGTCGCCAGTCAATCGCAGGGCACATCCAGACAAACAAACATTCACACTCACATTCATACCTATGGACAATTTAGAGTCGCCAATTAGCCTAACATTTATGTTTTTGGAATGTCGGAGGAAACCCATGATGTGGCAAATACAACCACTCATGGTCTTGAACACCTGGGCTTTGTCCACTTGTGCACTTTCACTTTGACCCAGCCTCAGCTGTATTTCCACCCCTGGATGGTCAGTTTGTTTTGGTGTCTCTGCTTTCTGTACTTGAATGAAGAGAAACTTGGGATACTTCTATTAGGGCTTGCACATAATACCTTAACTTATCAGTTTTGCACTTAGAAATTTGCTGTCTTATGTAGCAAGTTACCCTAAAATTCTACATTTTTCCCTTCACCCAGGTGGGTGATTCTAGCTGCCATGACCATTTACTTAATGCACGAATCCCTGCTTTTGTTCAATATCTTGTCTCTAGAGGTGAAGTAAATTGTCACTTTACATACATGATGGTACCTTGCAGAATATTTGCAATAGGAACTTGTACTGCAAGTCCACTTACTGAGGCCACATAAGGTAGTGGTTGGTCCTTCTTATTGTGATGTCCTTCTGTTCTTTCCTTGGCTACAGTCGTGCAGAAATTTGCTGAACACCAATTTAAACAACAATACCTGTACCTTCTGAAGTTTCTCCAGTCTCCTCTTCATCCCTCGTTTCTCAAGGCCTAACACTATCTCCAGTTGTTTCTGGATTTCATCCTGTTTGTTTATGATCCCATGCCTAGCTTCTACCATGTACCTTTATTTTTTAATACAAAGGACTCTAAACCTACTATTTTTAGCGTACATTACGGCAAGAACCCTATTTTGTCCACAGTATTCCTCATGCAAAGGACTTTAAACTTCCGAGACTGCGACCCCGCGACTGCTAGTCTATTTTTATGCTCCCGGCAAAGGACCCCCGGCTTTTACTACTTTCTGTAGTAAGATAATCGCCAAAATCGACATCTCTTTCCCCTATTATATATCAGCAACAATTTACAACCTTGGGATCAATTGCCTCCATCTAACCCTGTCTTCTGTCTCCTCTCACACCAGCTACCTTCATGTCCTTTTTCACTACATTCATAAACCTTCTCTTTGGTCTTCATCTAGGCCTTCTGCCTGGCAATTCAAAACTCAACAGCCTTCTACCAAAATATTCACTATCTCTCCTCTGGACATGTCCAAACCATCTCCAAATCTTCAGACTTTATCTCCAAAACCTCTAACATGTGCAGGAAATGATTCAGAAAATAAAAGAATGTCTCTTTTTGCAAGGACAGTTAAGAACAGTATCAATAGAATGGTTATTGATAACAATTCAGCGCAGGCATACGCGGTATTGCGCAAACAACACTGATATGCAAATATATGAACTCTGACTGGCTTTTTATCTTAAAGTTGGCCAAATTTTTTTTATTTTACACAAATCAGTTCGGTGTTTAAAGTAGCTCAGCGTGGGTTGACACATGGAGCCGCACTTTTTGTTGAATTTTGTGGTTCTAACAGGTAACATTAAAAAAGATCACAATTAAAAGTTTATTAGTTCTGTAATGTTTTGCAGCTCCCAAACTATTTTTTTTATACTGGATGTGGATGCAAATGGTTGCAAACCCCTGTTCCAAACATTATTTTATTAAGGGTTTTCTACAAGATTCAGGTGGTTAATTGTATGAGACTATGGCTTGTTTTGTCCGGGGTTGAGAATTAAGCACGCTATATTGTGGTTTGATGTTTTAAAAAAAATAATTATTTTTTAAATATTCTCAACTCTTGCTACTGAAATTATATTTCCTGTTAAAACATTAACGGTTATGATTTTCTGGTTAGATTTCAAGGTTTTTGTCTTTTAATGTTTTAATTTTAATATTGTGAAATTACTTTTCACAATTTATTTTTATTTTTTTGGGACCACTTTTGTTCCATTACAATTTTACAATATGTCACAGGCAATTAAGAAATCGACCCAAGTGGCCCCCAGGCCACACTGTAGACACCCGTGGGTTTGACATAAAAAATTTAACATGTGACTTCACACACATGCCTGCTTGATATCCACAAGATTTAGGTACATCAGTTTAAGATCGGGTCTGAGCTAAAGTGTGTTTGGGTTGTTCCTGTCAGTTGCTCAGTTTGTGCAAAAAGCTTTTCTCAAAAGTCTAATTTGACTACACACATGAGAACACACACAGGAGAAAAAAATTTAGTTGCTCAGTGTGTGCGACAAAATTTTCCTGTAAGCGTAGTTTGCACATGGTGGGTGCACACAGGAGAAAAACGCTTTAGTTGCTCTGTTTGTGCTAAAAGCTTTTCTCATAAGTGTAGTTTGACTGCACACATGCAGACTCACATAGGAGAAAAACGCATCACTTGCTCAGTGTGTGCAAAAGCTTTTATAAAAATAGTAGGTTAACTGCACACATGAGAACGCACACCGGAGAAAAACCCTTTGGTTGCTCAGTATGTGCTAAAAAAATTCTCATAAGTGTGCTTAGACTATACGTACAGATGCAGACTGACACAGGAGAAAAACCCTTTAGTTGCTCTGTTTGTGCTAAAAAAAATTCTCAGAAGTGAATTATGACTGAACACATGCAGACTCACAAAGGAGAAAAACCCTAGTTGCTCAGTGTGTGCGAAAAGCTTTTATAAAAATAGTACGTTGACTGCACACAACAGAACACACACAGGAGAAAAACCCTTTAGTTGCTCTGTTTGTGCTAAAAGCTTTTCTCGTAAGTGTAGTTTGACTCAACACATGCATACGCACACAAGAAAACAAGACTTTAGTTGCTCAGTGTGTGCAAAAAGCTTTGATACAAAGTATTATTTCAAGCGGCACATCGTGACGCACACAAGAACATATTTTAATTGCTCAGTTGGCACTAAAATATTTTCTTGTGAGGGTGTTTTGACTATAATATCAGGGGTGTAAAATAATACATGAAATAATACATTTTGGAAAATTTTTAAAAAACTGTATGGAAATGTAACATTAAATCATAAACCATTAAATATGTATGATTGTAAATTATTAAATGGGATTCTATAAGTAGTGTTTAGTTCATTGTAACTGTTGTTTTGGCAATTATTTCTGTCAATAAAGATGGTCCAGAGAAACCAAGTTTTTGTCAAAGCATCAAGTCAGTACTGAACAGAGAGCAGTGCCAAACAGGCATACATAATCAGTTTGTGAAAAGTACAACAGTGTTTTTTTCTAGGGGAGTAGACACTCCAGTTTCTTGGGAGGAACCATCTGTGAGATTTCACAGACAGTGAAGGAAGCGTTCGACCGTTTACAGCATTGAGTCAAGAATTCTCTGCGTAACACTTTTTATGTGCTCCCATGTACCACTCATGTACTCTGAATTCAAGCCATAGTACATCACTGTGTACTGTGCCATAGTACCCACAAACAGTCAGCGGCCCTTGGACCCAAAAAGAAGAATTTTACTCTCATCAGTCGACAAAATGTTCCCCATTTTTCTTTAGGCCAGTTGATGTGTTCTTTGGACATGCCTTTTTTTAACAGAGGGACTTTGCAGGGGATTCTTTTAAATTGATTAGCTTCACACAGTTTTCTTCTGTCACACACATTACAGTACTTACAGGTAACTCAAGACTGTCTTTGATCATCCTGGAGCTGATCATTGTCTGAGCCATTGCCATTCTGATTATTCTTCCATCCATTTTGATAGTTGTTTTCCATTTTCTGCCTCATATCTCTGGTTTTGCTTGCTATTTTAAGGCATTGGAGATCGTTTTAGCTGAACAGCCATAAATATTTTGCAGTTTTCCCCTCTCCAATCAACTTTTTAATCAAAGTACGTTGTTCTTACGAACAATGTCTTGAACGACCCATTTTCTTCCAGCTTTCAAAGACAAATGCATGTTAAACAAGTGGTGCTTTCAACCTTATTGATCACTGAAAACTAATAATTCAATTCCACACTGCTATTTTTTAAACACCCCACTTTCAACTAATTGCCCAATTGCACAACCTTAAGAGTGTGCATATCATTATTGCTTTTCTTGGAGAAATAAAACCCATTATATCAAAAAGGGAAATATGGTCAAAAATTATAAAAATGGATGTCTCAAGGTCTATTACACATATCATGAATGATCTGGGTGACATTTTTTAATGTAAGAACTTTGTCAGAAGTTTCAGTACCAACCGCCGATATCCAAATGTAACAGCTGCTCAAAGTCTTATAAAATCCTTTTTTATTTTGGGTTAGAAACAGTTTTCATCAATGTGAATCTTCACCTTCTTCATCTTCAGCTTCTTGCAGATGGTCTGTCAATATCTGATGAAAAATGCACAAAGCCATCCAGTAAAACAAAACAATAACTATCTTTTTTAAATGTGACAAAGAAACAATCTTAAAAATACGCAGAATCTATTTTTCTCTTTCCTTATCACCCAAATAAAGGCAATTCATTATAAGACCATAAATAACAATCACCCATGATTGTTTTGAGACAGAATTTTTGAGACTTTGACATGTGCACGTTCTGTTGTGGTGAAATTGAAACTACAGAGCATGTGTTCTTCTCATGTGTAAAGGTTTATACATGGTTAAAACCGTTTTTTCCTGCACTGGTACTGATATTTTATTTGATGGGTCAAAGTATCTACAAAAATATCTACAATCCTTAAAATTGATCAAGACCAAAAATGCTCAAATTATATTCACCATATCTGTAATTGTCTGTTAGGAAAAGTCTTAAACTTGTTTTTTTTTTAAATTAAATAAGTTATTGTTTATTTTTTTAATGAATCGCGTCACACGGGTAAACAGGGAGCGCTTGATTTGCGCACCAACACAAATAAAGAACCAGAAGAAGACTGCGCATGCATTGGGTGGCCATTTTGTACCCTTGCTAGCTGCTAACAAAGAGACGCGGAAGTGATCGGCACACCGCTAAGCAGACATCAAGCGAGAGTTTGGCGTGCGAACGACAAGCGGTTGGCGTTGGAAGAAACATTTGTAGTGTTGGAAAGAACGAGTTGGAGTACGAGGAGGAACTTTGTCGATCAAAAGAGGAGAACGCGCGACGACGTCAACTGCCGGACGCCGTTTTAAACAAGTATCAAGTTGTGTTACAGAGCAGATTTGATTACTTTTATGATCATTATTATCACTTGTATTACTGAATTGTTTTTGTTTGTTTGGTGCTTTCAAAAATAATACTTCTTAGCGTCTCCTCTTAAATGCCCCTTGTTAACACTCTCGCTTTCATTACTAACCCCACCGGGTGTGTGTTTTGTATGGGCTAACACTAGTGTTCTGAGAGCTGTGGTTGCTGCTCGGTCCGGCCGTTTTAGCAGGAACCACCCAGCAATCGTATCAGCTGTGAAGTAAAACTGTAAGTCCAATGTTATAGTTTAGCCGTTTACTTGAACACGAGTGTGTACAAACAATTGCAATGCCAGCTCTGGAGAAAAGCAATGTTTTCATGTCTGTGTGAACAGCACAATTCTGATGTTTTTCTAATGGCACTCAGGCCTCATTCGTATGTGGATATAAATCGGACATGTATGCAATGCGACTGGGGTCTAAACCCTCAGGTCACATATATACGACTTACGCGTCGTTGAAAGGTGTGTATTTCCAGGCTTACGGAGACTTTAAGATAAGATGCGCTTTTATTAGTCATACAAGGGGAAATTCGGGTTTAGAGCAGCAAAAGTACAAAACCACACAAGAGCAGTAAAACCAGGATTGCGTGATTCGTAACTATTCCGATTTTTTAAACAGGCAGGGTCATAAAAGTTTGCATGGCTTAACTGAGAGCGCTAACCAGTGTTCCCTTTTGGATGAAATGTCTGAATTTCTCCATGATTTTTACTCACAGGGCTCTTTTTTTCAACCAGTACAGAAATATCAAAGCTTTGAGATTGAATGTAAATGTGATGGAGTTTCCTTCTATGCTCATACATTTTCACAAATTGTGTTTGTTGTGAATTTTGCCTCACCTTAAAAACATAACTCTTTAAAGCTGAATTTCCCAACGCTCGTTGAAGTTATTCTTCATTTATGAGGAGAGAAATAACCTGCCTGGAATCGCGATCTCGGCGATTACCGTGTCACGGGGTGTGAGCACAAAGCTACAGCGCACTTCTCATTAAAAAGTATATTGCTCTGCCCCCGTTAATTATATTGTTTTATTTTACAGTCCAGTAACTTGTTTCAGACTCAACTCAAAATTCCTTCACCTTTTTTTCTCCCCCACGCAGTGACACTCGCTACATACACTAGCCTACCTCGCCCTACCTTACTCATCTAGCAGCAGTCAGATGACAGTCTAAATTAGGGGTTTAACGATGCATTTTAACAACGATTCGATTGGTGACCTTCCCTTTACTTCTCTATCAACATTCTCAAAGCAAATACCTCATCTGTAGTGCTTTTTTTTGGCATAAAACCGTACTGCTGCACACAAATGCTTTGACTACTCTTTCCCATAACTTCACTGTATGGCTCATCAGCTCTATTCCTTTGTAGGTGCAACAACTCTGCACATCTCCCTTGTTCTTTTTTTTTTTTTTTGTTCCCTTGTTCTTAAACTTGGGCACCAAACACACTTCTCCATTCCTCAGGCATCTTCTCACTATCTAAGATCCTGTTAAACAACCCAGTCTACCTCCTAAGCTTCTAGCCTTGCTACCTTTCCACCTGGTCTCCTGGTCGCAGAATATGTCTACCTTCCTCCTCTGCATCATGTCAACTAGTGCTCTACCTTGTACTGACGTAGCATAATTCATCCTTATGCCAAGTCACGTATACAGGGAGTGCAGAATTATTAGGCAAGGTGTATTTTTGAGGATTTATTTTATTGTTGAACAACAACCATGTTCTCAATGAACTCAAAAAACTCAATATCAATGCTGAATATTTTTAGAAGTAGTTTTTAGTTTTAGCTATTTTAGGAGGAGATCAGTGTGTGCAGGTGACTATTACTGTGCATAATTATTAGGCGACTTAACAAAAATCAAATATACCCATTTCAATTATTTATTTTCACCAGTGAAACCAATGTAACATCTCAACAATCAAAAATATACATTTCTGACATTCAAAAACAAATCAGTGACCAATATAGCCACCTTTCTTTGCAAGGACACTCAAAAGCCTGCCATCCATGGATTCTGTCAGTGTTTTAATCTGTTCACCATCAACATTGCGTGCAGCAGCAACCACAGCCTCCCAGACACTGTTCAGAGAGGTGTACTGTTTTTCCCTCCTTGTAAATCTCACATTTGATGATGGACCGCAGGTTCTCTATGGGGTTCAGATCAGGTAAACAAGGAGGCCATGTCATTAGTTTTTCTTCTTTTAGACCCTTTCTTGCCAGCCACGCTGCGGAGTACTTGGACGCGTGTGATGGAGCATTGTCCTGCATGAAAATCATGTGTTTCTTGAAGGATGCAGACTTCTTCCTGTACCACTGCTTGAAGAAGGTGTCTTCCAGAAACTGTAGGACTGGAAGTTGAGCTTGACTCCATCCTCAACCCGAAAAGGCTCCACAAGCTCATCTTTGGTGACACCAGCCCAAACCAGTACTCCACCTTGCTGGCATCTGAGTCAGACTGGAGCTCTCTGACCTTTACCGATCCAGCCACAAGCCCATGCATCAGGCCCATCAAGACTCACTCTCATTTAATCAGTCCATAAAACCTTAGAAAATCTGTTTTCAGATATTTCTTGGCCCAGTCTTGAAGTTTCAGCTTGTGTGTCTTGTTCAGTGGTGGTCGTTTTTCAGCCTTTCTTACCTTGACCATGTCTCTGAGTATTGCACACCTTGTGCTTTTGGGCACTCCAGTGATGTTGCAGCTCTAAAATATGGCAAAACTGGTGGCAAGTGGCATCTTGGCAGCTGCACCTTTTACTTTTCTCAGTTCATGGTCGGTTATTTTGCACCTTGGTTTTTCCACTTGCTTCTTGCGACCGTGTTAACTATTTTGAATAAAACGCTTTTTTCTTCGATGATCACGCTTCAGAAGCTTGGCAATTTTAAGAGTGCTGCATCCCTCTGCAAGATATCTCACTATTTTAGACTTTTTGGAGCCTGTCAAATCCTTCTTTTGACCCAATTTGCCAAAGGAAAGGAAGTTGCCTAATAATTATGCACACCTGATATAGGGTGTTGATGTCATTAAACCACATCCCTTCTCATTACAGAGAAGCACATCACCTAATATGCTTAATTGCTCGTAGGCTTTTGAGCCTATACAGCTTGGAGTAAGACAACATGCATGAAGAGGATGATGTGGTCAAAATACTCATTTGCCTAAAAATTCTGCACTCCCGTAGAGAGAGCCATTATTCTGTCAAGACACTCAATTAGTGGCCATGAAACACCACACACACACAGAGTATAGTAAAGACTGTAGCAAGTTTCTGGAGAAACCTCACAAGGAACGTATCTGAGCTAAAGTGTGTTTGTGTTTTTTTTCATCCTGCAGACGTCTAACAAGCTGATTGATCACCCCCACCACTACCATAAACAGGAGGAAGACGATAACTGGATAACACAGGAGTGTGTCTTCCAGGGCTGGAGGGGGCTGATGTCACAAATTGCTGAAGTCTATGAAGATGTCCAGCAGATGATTGGTCATCAAGAAGAACGTCCCCCTCAACCGCAGGGGGGGAGTTCTTTAAAGCAGGAAGAACCCAAACCCCCCCACGTTAAAGATGAAAGGGAGGAGGAGCCACAGACCCCCAACGTGAAAGAAGAAGGTGATGAACTCTGGATCACACAGGAGGGACGATGTCTTCTAGGGCAGGAGGAGGCTGATATCAATTTGCCACTGGTTGGTGTCTCTATGAAGATTGAAGACCATGATGACAAACCACCCGAGGCCTTACGTTGGCTGTGTCCTTCCGACATCCAGTTGATTGGTCATCAAGAACAATGTCCCTCTCTGCCACAGGGGGGAAGTCCCACTTTGAATCAAGAGGATCTCCAGCCCTACCACGTTAAAGAGGAAGAGGAGGAAGTTTGGACCACTCAGGAGGGAGAGTGTCTTCTACGCCTGGAGGAGGCTGATGTCACCAAGTTGCCACTAGCTGGTGACTCTGTGAAGGTCGAAGACAAACCACCTGAGTCCTCACAACTTCATCACAGTCCAAATGAGGAGAATAGACTGGTGGAGCCTCCAAACTCATCACAACACATGACAACAGAAGCTGATGCAGGCCACTGTGGAGGATCACAAGCAGACAACCTCTTAGCTCCACTATCAGATAATGATGACACAACATCACACTCTCCTCAGGATGAAGACACAGACACCCAAGAACCTTTGAGCAGCGATACTGACTGTGAAGGTGATATGAGGACTCGCAACAAACACTCAGAATGTTCTAAAAAGATGGGTAAAAACAAATCTACCTGCTTAGTTTGTGCTAAAAACTTTTCTTCTAAGAGTAGTTTGACTACACACATGAGAACACACACAGGAGAAAAAAGATTTAGTTGCCCAGTGTGTGCGACCAAATTTTCTAATAAGTACAACTTGACTATACACATGAGAACACACACAGGAGAAAAATCATTTAGTTGCTCGGTGTGTGCGACAAAATTTTCTCATAAGAGTAGTTTGACTAAACACATGAGAACACACACAGGAGAAAAACCCTTTGGTTGCTCAGTTTGTGCTAAAAGGTTTTCTCAAAAGTGTACTTTGACTCAACATATGCAGACTCACACAGAAGAAAAACGATTTAGTTGCTTAGTGTGTGCAAAAAACTTTTCTCATAAGTATAATCTGACTATACACATGAGAACACACACAGGAGAAAAAACATTTGGTTGCTCGGTGTGTGCGAAAAAATTTTCTTGTAAGAGTAGTTTAACTGTGCACATGGTGGTGCACACAGGAGAAAAACGCTTTAGTTGCTCTGTTTGTGCTAAAAGATTTTCTCAGAAGTCGGGTTTGACTCAACACATGCTTACGCACTCAGGAGAAAAACCCTTTGGTTGCTCATTTTGCGATAAAAGATTTTCTCAGAAATGTAGTTTAATACAACACATGCTGAAGCACACATGAGAAAACCCTTCAGTTGCTCAGCTTGTACACACATGTTCGTAACGTCAAAGATGGGATTACACTAAAACACGGAGGAAAACCTTTTAGTTGTTCAGTTTGCAATGAAAGCTTTAAACATGACAACATGCACCAAGAACATCCAGTTTATTGCTCCGTATGGGCATCTGAGAAGTGAGCAATTATACCGCACAGCAGCTTGTCAACAGCCTTTCTGGCTTTCATCTATACCTTAGTTAAGTGATGTAATATGTATCCAATAACTATGGTTATGTGATCATTTGTGATGTGAGTGTCAAAAGTATCACGGGTGTAAAATAATACATGACATAAAAAGGGAAACAATTGTGGACAAAATAAAACTGGAAATAAAATGAATAATAAAAAATGAAGCTTGTATGAATGCAAATGATAAGAAAAGGATTGTATGTAAAATGCATGCAATCAGAACTATGGACTAACCAGTATATTATGCAGATGTGTCTTTTGTCAACGCAATGTTTTGTTCATTGTAATGATTTATATCAATAAAGGTTGTTCAGAGAAACCAAGGTGTTGTAAAAGCATCGAGTCACTCTTGATAAGAGAACAGTGTCAAACAGGCATACATCCGTCTCTCACTTGCTGATTCTTTGCTAGGAACTTGGCAAGGTCACTTATTGTGTCATTATTTGGACGCACGTTCTGCTGTGTTTGGTAGTACATTTTGGTTTTGAGCATCTCTTTGTGGTGCTGGTTTGTCTTCATCTAGTGGGCAACACTGGTATTGATCTTGTTTTGGGGGAAAATGTCTCCACGTTTCTGTTGTTTGGTAGATAAATAGACAGATACTACGACGACGTATTAGGGCCATATAAAAAAACGTTTCGAATTCGTGTAATGAAAAGTTTGTTTTGAACTACTCATTCCACAGGCGCACGTCTGTCTGACCCCTACAGGCAATGAAGCGTAGGCGTTTTATAAATGAATACAACACTTGCTTTGCATTGCTTTATTTGTTATTGACATTTCAATTGTGATTTGGTTTGGATGAAAACTGAATGAGGAGGATGCGAGAGGCAGCAAAAAGTAACATTTGGGATGACCATTGTGAGTTGCATCACAACTTTTGCCCACTTGGGAGTGTTGTGACTGGATGTGAGTAAGTCATCTTTAAAAAAATCTTCACAAATTACAAATTTATACGCACAAACAGCACGGAGGAAAACAAAAAGAATGAGACTATTTTGTTTTCATTTTGAGCATGTCGTTGATAAGATCATCGTCTGATTAGTAATCACTGGAGAATCACGTCTTAACACCAAAAGTATTACAGCGGAAAAGTTCATTTTCATTGCACAGAAGAAGAGGGAAGCAGATTATTTTGATTTCCTTTTGAGCATGCCGGAGGAATAGGGGGGGGGGGGGGCTGATTATGATGTAATATCCTATAATTTTAATGGTTCATATCTCCGAAGCGAAAGCAGCACAAATGATGGTTTCAACTGGTCGTAGTAGCACAAACAAGAGCGGTCAAAATGAGACCATTTTTGTTTCATTTGGAGCTTGTTGACAGGTGACTGAGCTCAGTTGACCTTTGTTGGATTCATGTAAATGAAAGTTATGCTATAAGTCATGATAAAGGGCATTATTGAACAAAACTTGGGCAATGAACAACTAGAAAATGTGTTTTGTAATGTACTTGTTTTTACAGCTAATGAACTCAGTGGAACAGAATGTATTTTTGTTTGTAACCAATTATGCTTTGCAGCTTAAAGGAAGAAGTTGGGGGTGCATGACTAACTGAGTGTGTTTTACAACAACCAGTTGTTTTCACACCCCGCCTGCGGGAAGAAAGATTTTCACACCCTGCCTGCGGGAAGAAAGAGAAGTGCGTGACTGCTGGTTTCCTGAAGATCAAGAAGATTAAGCATATGGTGGAAGTGATAAGCAGGAAATGTTAGTTTCATTGTGTTAGTTTTATTGCTGTGAAGATTCCACCTCTCCCTTAGAGGCTGATCGAGTCATGTAACCTAGGGCGTTTCTAAACCTAATAAAAGAGCTTGGAGAGCGGAGTTCTGGTCAGAGTGGTCGAGGAGGTCTGTAACTGAGCAGAGCTTCGGCTACTCTCCTTGCAAGTAAAATGTAATCAGTTTTCTGTGTGTTCTTTTGTAGTGTTATAGTGTTAGGAGAATTTTCCTGACAACCTTTAATAAATGTGTAATAACTCCAAAACGAAAGCGGCACAAATCTTCATTTTAACAGCACAAAACTCCACTCAATGAGACAAAAAAAATGAGACTATTTGAGCAGAGTTTGGTGCGAGTTGGGGGGCCACCATTACACCTGTCACACACCTTTGATGGTTAATATCTCCAAAACGAAAGCAGCACAAATGATCGTCTTAACTGAACCTAGTAGCACAAACAAGGACGGTCAAAATGAGACCATTCTTGTTTCATTCGGAGCTTGTATGTTACGAAACGCCGCTGGGCTAGCTCGGCGCGGCATGGCGAGAACCCCGGGGAAGGAGCGAGCAGGACGTCAGGCAGGTAAGTGCGAAAAAGAGTCTTTAATAGATGAGGCTGCAAGCAGCGAAGAAAAACACAAACCGGTCCACAGGAAAGCGAGACACAAATGACATCCAACGGGCAGTGATGGCACAAAGGCACAAATGCAAAAACGGCAATGACCCGACGAACTAAAGATGCACACACCTGAACATAAATAGCAAGAAAGTAACGAGAGGCAGGTGTGTGTAATTAACGGCGAACATGAAACTAGGAAAAACAACACAGGAACTCTAACTCGAAACCAAAACCAAAACTGTCACGCAAACAACACCGGGATCGTGACATTGTAGACAAGTGACTGACCTCAGTTGACCTTTAATAAATCTCCAAAACAAAAGCGGCACAAACCTTAATTTTAACTACACAAAGCTCCACAAAATGAGACGAAAAAAATGAGACTAATTTGGTTTCATTCGAAGCATGTCGGGGGGCTACGTGACCTTTGGATGATCTTTAAGAAACGCGTAATTTTTTCCAAAACAAAAGCAGCACAAACTTTGATTTCAACTGAACCCAATTTCACAAACAAGAACGGTCAAAATGAGACTATTTTGGTTTCATTCGGAGCTTGTTGACGTGCTAATTATGTAATAGCTCAAAACTTTAATTGTTAATATCTCAAAAATAAAAGTAGCACAAACAATCATTGTAATTGCACAAAACAGCACAAACGCAGCACAAAAAATGAGACTATTTGAGCATAGTTTTGCGCAGTTTGGGGGGCCAACTTCACTCAGGTGATTAAAAGTCATAATTTTACGAAAAAAGTCCTAACATTACCTTTGACCCAGAACAAAGGTCACACAAGTCCCTTTTGTTTATAGCTGTCTCGGGCAATGCCTGTTTTCTCTCGTAAAATTACAACATTTTATCTTGAAATCTTATGTTTTTTTTAAGTGGTGTTGAATTTGCGGCCTCCTGATCTTTAGGCCCACAAATCCAGTGGGTGTCAAATTGGAGGAAGAAGACTATGTTACTACAACGATATCCAAGGTTAAGATTTATTTCTAACAAACAAACCTAATACAACGGAGCTCCGGGTTTAATGTCGTTCCCTATAGGCCTACACATACGTTGGTCTTAATACAGAGTCAGACGAAAAAGTACAGATATCTAGCCCTGCCCGGTTTTTAAACATTTTTGATGCAAATGTAGGTTGATCGAGAGCCAATGGGAGAAGACAGCGCCCTTCACTTTGAATCCAGGGGGACCAATCAGATGTTCTTGGGCGGTGCCGGTTGGATGATGTCGGGTTGGTTTGTTTGCATGCGAGGACTGCTGTTCTCAGGTGGCATCCCATGATGACTTGCTTGGTGGGGGCTTGTGTGACTTCTTCCTTCCCCTCTGTGTTGACCTTTACGTTCACCTCGGCTGGAGATCAATTAACCACAGGAACACGTTATCTCCTTTCCTGTGAGTGTTTAAGAGAAAACATTCCAACCCCCCACTTTCTACCATCAATCTGTCACTAACAACTATGAACTCTACGTGACCTTCGCATTAAAATGATAAGTTTACTATGAAACTATTAATATTACACTATGTGTGTGTATTCTATCTCTAAGTGTGATTATATGTATAGCAAACATGCATTTAAACATATGGTGACACTATTCTCTTATAGCTATGTGATGGGGCTGTAATCTATTGGCGGCACTGATAAGAATCGGTCTTCCAGAGCAATCCTCTGCCATAAACATTCCATTGCCCCTGGTACAGATTCCCACAGGAAATAACACAACCGTAAAAGATTTAAACAGAACTAAGTGAGAGGTCTATTTTATTTTACATATAATACATTGACATGACTAAGTATGATTAAGTATTATTAAACAGCAACACATTTCATAATTATAGTTTAACAGTATTTATTTGTAGGACTACCGCAAGTGCCAACAGCATACTACCCCATCATTACCCTTAGCAAATACCAACATAAGTGAAGAATAAAACTCAAGAAGAATAAAACAAGAAATCCAGTATAAACCCTTCAGTGGCCGTGGTCGTTAGGTACAGTATTCTTGTCCAAGAGAAATCCACATTTCCAGCAGTTCTGCAAAAATGTCAAAATAAACTTAGTCACTTACAAATAAAACAGACGAGGCCAAATGGGAGGGATAAGAAAAAAGGTTTACTAGCCGACATCGGTGATGTTTTTCCAAAGGAAACGCGGAGCATTTGGTGTGTATTTATTTATATATA
>QODF01000111.1:1830401-1937718 GCA_024372805.1 Oostethus manadensis | reverse complement strand
ACATTTGGTGTGTATTTATATATATATATACATTTGGTGTGTATTTTTATGTATATATACATTTGGTGTTTATTTTGTATATGTATACGTCACAGTCGGAGTAAAAAAAAGAGCGCTTGATTTGCTTACCAGAACAAATGAAGACTGCGCATGCGTCAAGGTGGCCATTTTGCACTCTTTAGTTTGAATCGCTTGCTAGCTGCTAACAAAGAGAAGCGTAAAGTCAGAGTGTAAAGCTCCAACGCTGAACGGTTGGCGTTTGAAGAACTATTTGTAGTGTTGGAACGAGAACGGAGTACAAGGAGAAACTTTCTCGAACACAAGTGGAGAACGAGCGACGACGTCAACTACTTGACGCTGTTTTTTTTTAAAGCTTCAAGGTTTGATCTCTTTTATTATCATTACTATCACTTGCGTTGCTGCGTTATTAGTCGTTTGGTTTGATCCTTTCAAAAATAATGCTTTTTGTCAGCGTCTTCTCCTAAAAGACCCCTGTTAACAGTCCCTTTAATTACTAACTCCATTAGATGTGTGTTTTGTATGGACTAACAATAGTGGTGGGAGAGCTGTGATTGCTCTTCGGTCCGGCCGTGTTGGCAGGGCAGGAACCACCCGAGAATTGTATCAGCTGTGAAATAAGACTCTAAGTCCAAAGTTATAGTTTAGCCATTTACTTGAACATGGGTGTGTACAAACAATTGCAATGCCAGCACTGGAGAGAAGCAATTTGTGTGAACAGCAAAAGTCAGATTTTCTTTCAAATGCGACTCAGGCCGCATTCATGTGGGGATATAAATCGGCCATGTATGCTATGCGATTGCAGTATAAAAGAACAGGACGCGTATATCCAACTTCAGACGTCATCGAAAAGTGTGTATTGCCGTCATTATGGAGACTTAAGATAACATGCACAATTTTTAATATATATATATACTATTTACAGCTGTGTACACGTAGAACAAGCCGCAGGTTTATTGCATGGTTATTACACGGTTCTGTTACAGATTCTCATGATGTAGGCAGTCATGGAAAGGTGTGGTTTATCGTGCAAGACTTGGTTAAAGGTACTCGCTGACGTAGGCAAAAGTTCTTCTCGTCTGAATATTATTTTTATAAAGTGTTAGTGAAGCAGCTCTTGGCGACGTCTCACCACTCCTCCCATTCGCACCTTGGAACAGGCGCAGCAACAAGTTGTCTACAAACTTTAGTATCATAATACTTGCCTTTCTTCATCTCCTACATGGATCATTTGGTTAAGAAAATATTGACTCCCGTTGCAAATTCCCCCCCCCCCGTAAAATTACTACTTTTTTCTCATAACATTACAACTCTCAATCTCGTAATATTATGACTTTTTTTCTTTTTTAAGAAATTTTTTTTAAATCCCATATTACTAAATTTTTCTCGTAAAATTACGACCTTTAATCTTGTGAAATTACGAGTTTTTTTCTTGTAAAATTATGACTTTTATTCTTGTAAAATTAGTGCTGTTTTCTTGTTAAATCACAACTTTTAATCTCATAATAGAAACACTTTTTTTTGTGAAATTATGATTTTTAATCTTGTAAAATTACGACGTTTTGCTTGTAAAATTACACCTTTTAATCATAATACTACCACTTTTTTCTCAAAAATTATGACTTTTAATCTAGTTAAATTGTTAGTTTTTTCTCGTAAAATTACAATTTTTAATCTCATAATGTTACCACTTTTTTCTCATAAAATAATGGCTTTTGATATATTACCACTTTTTTCTTGTAAAATCCCGATTTTTAATCTTGTGGAATTACAACTTTTTTTCTTGATTCTGATTCTTCGAACAGACAGGGTCATAAAAGTGTGCATGGTTTAAATGAGGGCGCTAAGCAGAGTCATGATTTATACGCACAGGGCTTTTTTTCAACCAGCTTAGAAATATCAATGCTTTGAGCTTGAATGTAAACGTGATGAAGTTTGCTTCTACGCTCATACATTTTCACAAAAGATGTTGTTGCGGAGGACTTTTCAGCCCCACATCTGGCTCTCCTCCTGGATTGGTTGATGGTGAAGTCTATTGTTAGGAAAATGTATATACATGTTATCATTTATTTGCTCCTATACACATTATTTTGCTAATGTAATCATTGGTTATCTGTTCTTAAGAAATGGCTTGTGCTGTCAAGGTCTTTATCTAAGGGTGTGCTCGGTAATTAAATCATGCACAGGAAAGGGTCAGGGGCATCTTGGGGCTTGACCTTTGATAGCGTTTGAGACATTCTGTTCCAATGATAAGCACATTATCCTCCGGTTGATGAAAAGTTTGTTTTGAAGACATTGCAGCTTGAATGAAACCTCCTCCCTTTAAGTGCTGCAATGTGTTAATATTTAAATGTAACTAGGGAACCCCCAAAGAAAATAAAAAGATGAGGAAGGCAGATGGTCTTCAGAGCGGCTGGAGAATGTAACTAGGTACATTTCTGTCCGTTCTCCTCACGAGTAAAAAAACCTTACCTGTTGTCTTCTTTCTTGTCTATTCACTGTATTCAGTATGTTTTAGGTTGCTTAAACCTGACATATATTATACTAGAGCTGATGGAATGAGGGAATTACATTAAAGAACCTTAGAGCATTTATTACAGATATATCCGGAGAACAAAGAGCCAAATTTACCAAACAGTTCAAGCTGAGAGGTCTATTCATTTTTACGGTCTCTAATGCTGAGCGCTCCCCACTGTGGGGATTTTCCACTACCAGTTAGACATACTACCTGAGACAACAGAACCATCTTAATCTTGCGATGTTAAACAGACATGTTGCCTTGACCACCACCGGAAACTGTGTGCCGCTTGGCCTGCCAGTACCTGTAAGCTGCTTTGGGAGTCCCACAAGCCATCCATGCTCGATAGGACTACTTTTTCAGCTTGACGACAGCCCTGACCCCTGGTGTCCACCATCGGGTTTGCATCTTGCCGCCATATCTGGCACCGACTACCTTGTGGTCCCTACTGTAAATGGCTGCCTCAGCAATGTAGGCACGGAATACTGCCCATTTGGACTCGATATCCCCGTCCTCCCACGGGATGCAGGCAAAGCTTTGCCGGAGGTGGGAGATGAAGACTCGACGAACGGGAGACTCGGCCAGACATTCCCTGGACACCCTCACTACACGTTTGGGTATCCGAGGACTGTTCGGCATGCCGGACATGCTATTGTGCAAATGGTGCAAGAAGGTTTGCTGTGTCTGTCAGCATCGTGCCCAAAGCATGGAGGCGCAACCAGGAGACAACCCAGCAGCAGAACCGGTGCCTCCATTATGGTGCAAGAAGGAACAGGAGGAGCACTGCCAGAGCCCAGCAAAATGATCTCTAGCAGGCCACAAATGTGCATGTGTCTGCTTAAACGGTCAAAAACAGACTCCATGAGGGCCTGATGTCCACAGGTGGAGGTTGTGTTTACAGCCCAACACAGTGCAAGATGTGTGGTATTTGCCAGAGAACACAAAGATTAACAAATTTGCCACTGGCGCTCTGTGCTCTTGTCAGCTTCAAGCAACCTAAAACCTTCATAACACAGTGAATAAACAAGAAAGAAGACAACGGGTATGGTTTTTTACTCGCGAGGAGAACGGACAAAAATTTACTCAGTTACTGTACATCTTCCAGCCGCTCTAGAGACAAGAATGAAGACAAAAATGTTTTATTCATTGCCAAACAGGTTCAGCAAGTCCAGATCTTCTTCCATGTCGATTGCTGTGTCATGCTCTTGGTCTCAGCCTGTAGGGTCTAGGAGGAGATACACCTGTGCCGTCTGAGTTTCAATAGCTCTTAGTGCCGCATTGATTAACTTGTTAAAACACCCACTTAGACAAGGACAATCAAACATCCACACAATGTCAAAACTGATGTAAACACTGCAATGGACACCAAAATTGAGGAGGCAAGGTGCTTGTACTTCCCGAACACGTCCAGTTAGTTTGACCACCAGTCGGTGATAACAGCCGTATATTCCTTCATGCGCTTATTGAGAGTGCGCAGACCTTCAATGGCTTGTGTCAGGCTGCCTTCAACAGCCGTGTTGTTGGGGATGAAGATGCAACACTGATCTCCAAAGAGAGCACACACACACCATGCTTATTTGCAAAATAACATTTTTCTCGTTTGAATATGACAATATTTTGACTCTATTATTGTAAAATTATAAAAGGTTTGTTTTAATTTTCCAGCTATTTCAAAGTTCTTTTTGTAAATTTTCTTCTCATTATTATGATTTTGTTGCCACTGATTGGTGTCTCTGTGAAGATTGAAGTCCATGAAGACAAACTACCTGAGTCCTTACATTGGTTGTGTCTTTCAGACGTCCATCAGATGATTAGTCATCAAGAAGAGCGTCCCCCTCAGCCGCAGGGGGGGAGCAACAATGTGAAGCAGGAGGATCCCCAGACCCCCTACGTTAAAGAAGAAGAGGAGGAGCCACAGACCCCCAACGTGAAAGAAGAACGTCCATCTTCGCCACAGAGGGAAAGTCCTACATTAAAGCAGGAGGATCCACAGCCCCCCCACTTTAAAAACGAAAAGGAGGAGGTGCCACAGACCCCCAACGTGAAAGAAGGTGATGAACTCTGGGTCACACAGGAGGGACAGTGTCTTCTAGGGCAGGAGGAGGCTGATGTCACCAAGTTGCCACTGGCTGGTGTCTCTGTGAAGATTGAAGACCATGAAGACAAACCACCCGAGTCCTCACAGGTTCATCACAGTCCAAGTGTGGAGAACCGACTGGTGGAGCATCCAAGCTCATCACAACACATGACAACAGAAGCTGATGCAGACCACTGTGGAGGATTTCAAGCAGGCAACCTCTTAGCTCCACTATCAGATAATGATGACACCCAAGAACCTTTAAGCAGCGATACTGACTATGAAGGTGATATGAGGACTCGTAACAAACACTCTGAATGCTCTAAAAAGAAGATAAGTAAAAAAAAAAATACCTGTTCAGTTTGTGCTAAAATATTTTCTTCTAAGAGTAGTTTGACTGCACACATGAGAACGCACACAGGAGAAAAACCCTTTGGTTGCTCAGTTTGCGCTAAAAGATTTTCTCAGAAGTTTAGTTTGACTAAACACATGCAGACTCACACAGGAGAAAAAGGCTTCAGTTGCTCAGTGTGTGCAAAAAGATTTTCCCGTAAATTTAATTTGACTACACACACGGCGACACACACGGAAGAAAAACTATTTAGTTGTTCAGTGTGTGCAAAAAGCTTTTATAAAAATAGTATGTTGACTGCACACATGAGAAGACACACAGGAGAAAAAAGATTTAGTTGCTCAGTGTGTGCGAAAAGCTTTCATAAAAAGTCTACTTTGACTACGCACATGAGAACACACACAGAAGAAAAAAGATTTAGTTGCTCAGTGTGTGCGAAAAGCTTTCATAAGTCTAGTTTGACTACACACATGAGAACACACACGGAAGAAAAAAGATTTAGTTGCTCTGTGTGTGCGAAACACTTTTCTCAGAAGTATAATTTGACTACACACATGAGAACACACACAGGAGAAAAAAGATTTAGTTGCTCAGTGTGTGCGAAAAGCTTTTCTCAAAATAGTAATTTGACTACACACATGAGAACACACACAGGAGAAAGAAGATTTAGTTGCTCAGTGTGTGCAAAAAGCTTTGGTCATAAGTGTAATTTGACTGTACACGAAAAGACACACAGGAGAAAAAAGATTTAGTTGCTCGGTGTGTGCGAAAACATCTTTTGCAAGAGCAGTTTGTTGCAACTTTAGTTGCTCTGTGTAAAATATTTTCTCAGAAGTGGGGTTTGACTCAACACATGCAGATGCACACAGGAGAAAAACTCTTCAGTTGCTCAGCTTGTGTGCATGTTTTTTTCAACATCGCAGATGGGATTGCGCTTGAGAACAAATGAGAAAACCTTTTAGTTGTTCAGTTTGCGATGAAAGATTTAAACATGACAACATGCTCAAAAAACAACCTGTTTGTTGCTCCGTGTGTGGCAAAAGCGTCGGAGAAGTGAGCAACTTTACCACACGGAAGCTTGTCAAGAAGGGGTGGGGTCAGCCAAAACATCACTGAAAGGCTTCAGATGGTCTTTCTGGCTTTCAGCTATACCTTAAATAAGTCATGTAGTCTGTGTCCAATATCTATTGAAATTTGGTTATTAAGAGTCTCAAAGTTCAACAGGTGTACAATACATGACATAAGAAGGGAAACTGTCATGGAAAAATGAAATAAAAATGTATGGTAATGTAATTTATCATAAAGAATGAAACATGCCTGATTGCAATTGATAAATGATTGTATGTATGTAACATGCATGAAATCAGAACTATGCAATACCAAATATATTATATTGTCAGTTATTATAGTGTTTTAGTCATTGTAATTATTTCTATTGGATAAGCGCCATAGAAAATGAATGAATGAATGAATGAATGAATGAATGAATGAATGAATAAAGATTGTCCAGAGAAACCAAGTTGTTGTCTACTGAAGAGAGAGCAGTGCCAAACAGGCATACATCCGTCTCTCACTAGCTGATTCTTTGCTAGGAACTTGGCAAGGTCACTTATTGTGTCATTATTTGGACGCAGCGTCTGCTGTGTTTGGTAGTACATTTTGGTTTTGAGCATCTCTTTGTGGTGCTGGTTTGTCTTCATTTAGTGGGCAACATCGGTACCGATGTTCTTGTTTTGGGGGAAAATGACTCCAAATTCTATTGTTTGATAGAAAAATAGAAAGATTCTACGACGGCGAATTAGGGCCATATTTAAAAAAAAACTTTCTATTTCACGATTAAAAATCGTTTTTTCCCGAAAAAAAGTAGTAACATTACCTTTGTCCAGAACAAAGGTCACACAGGTCCCTTTTGTTTATAGCTGTCTCGGGCAATGCCTGTTTCGTAAAATTAGAACATTTTATCTCGAAATCTTATGTTTTTTTTAAGTGGACTTATTAAGCCGTCTTAAGGTGCGGTTTTCTTGTCCAAGAGAAATCCACATTTCCAGAAGTTCTGCAAAAATGTCATAATAAACCTAAGTCACGTACAAATAAAACAAACGAGGCCAAATGGGAGGGATAAGAAAAAAAGGTTTACTAGCCGACATCGGTGATGTTTTGTCCTACGGACTTGCGCAGCATTTTGTGTGTAATTTTTAATATATATACATTTTTATATGTTTACGTCACAAGCGGGGTAAAAAAAAGACACTTGATTTGCTTACCAGAACAAATGAAGACTGCGCATGCGTCAGGTGGCCATTTTGCACTCTTTAGTTTGAATCGCTTGCTAGCTGCTAACAAAGAGAAGCGTAAAGTCAGGGAGTAAAGTCCCAACGCTGAACGGTTGGCGTTTGAAGAAATATTTGTGGTGTTGGAAAGAACGAGAGCGGAGTACAAGGAGGAACTTTCTCGAACGCAAGTGGAGAACGAGCGACTACGTCAACTACTGGACGCTGTTTTTTTTTTAAAGGTTTGATCTCTTTTATTATCATTACTATCACCTGCGTTTCTACGTTATTAGTCGTTTGGTTTGATCCTTTCAAAAAGAATGCTTTTTGTCAGCCTCTTCTCCTAAATGACCCCTGTTAACAGTCCCTTTAATTACTAACTCCATTAGATGTGTGTTAGATGTGATAGTAGTGGTGGGAGAGCCGCGATTGCTGTTCGGTCCGGCCGTGTTGGCAGGGCAGGAACCACCCAGAAATTGTATCAGCTGTGAAATAAGACTCAAAGTCCAAAGTTTTAGTTCTGCCATTTACTTGAACATGAGCAGAGCTGGGAGAAAGTCACTCATGTACAAGTCACTAGTAAGCACCAAGTCCTGACCTTCTAGTTACAAGCAAATGCAAGTCAATCTTTTTAAGAACCAAGCAAGTCAAGTCGAGTCACTGTTTTTCGTCTGCAAGTTGTGGCAAGTCTTACACGTTTTAATTAGGCCAGTTATGCAGATTCAAAGTTTAAAAACAGGAGTTATAAACTTTTATACTTTGTTTATTTATTACATATTTGACAACAACTTGTAGGGTCAAACAGAGCTGAGTTAAAAAAAAACTAAAACAAACCAACAAAAAAATGAAATAATAAATAATATAATTAGTTGTTCTGATAATTGAATTGAAATGTATGAGATTAAAAGTGGTAATTTTATGTGGCATTGTGTCATACGTGTCGGAGGGAAACTACAGCATAGTTCTTCAGTAGGGAGGGGAAGTTTCTTCTGGCTTCAGACAAGCATTTATTTGTTCACTTTCTTCCGAGCCCCCATTTGCTCACTGACACACTTGCTGAATGATAGAGGTGTGATGACACATAAGATTTCAATATAAAATATAATTTACATGTAAGCAAAAAAGAGTTCCAAACGTTTTCAAGCCATTCCTCAAAATATTTTATCCACGGCACTTATTCTTTTCAGAATCCTACCAACAGAACTTCTGAACTTCCCAGTATGTTAATCAATGGGTTAGATATTATTGGCAGCAGACTATTTATTCATTCATTCATTTTCTATACTGCTTATCCTCATTAGGGTCGCGGGTATGCTGGAACCTATCCCAGCTGACTTTGGGCGGTAGGCATGTTACACCCTGGACTGGTCACCAGTCCATCACAGGGCAGACAAACAAACATTCACACCACATTCATACCTATGGACAATTTTAGAGTCACCAATTAACCTAACATGCATGTTTTTGTACCCGGGGAAAACCCACCCACGCACGGGGAGAACATGCAAACTTCACACAGAAATGCCCAACGGAGATTCGAAGCTTGATCTCCTGACTGTGAGGCTACCAATGTTGTGTGTATTTTTAATGTTCTAATAAAAAATCAATCCTAGCCCCAATGAGCCGTTGCGTAAATTATGAGTGAAACTTCCGGTATACACCGGAACCGGCGTTTCTTTACATTTCAGCCGTTGAACCGATCATGCAATTCCTCCTTTTTGTGGCTCGATAACTTTATAATGTAGGAACACCAGCTGTCACTTCTTAAACGAGGCGATGTAACAATTCCGCTGCCAACTAAAATTGAAAAAGTGGCCAAACATCACCTATAGTAGCATTTTTAGCTATTTTCCCAACTCTATTGTGGCAGATGGCGAGGCTATGAACAATCTTAGAAGCTCCGAGGCATATCAATACCTACTCTCTTAAAATCTACATTAGATACATTTGGAAAAATTTGCCTTTCTATGCCCTTTAAAGGTAACTGAGCAGGTAGGTAAATTTATTTATGCTTATTTGTGCCGTGGTAGCACACAGTGCTGATCTATTATAACGTTATCGCTTCACGTGCTTGTGTTTACGTGCTACGAGAGCAGATGAGGAGTGCGCGGTGTGGAGCTTGTGTTTCTACTTCATGCTTTGACAAAGTCAGCTGCGGTTTTAAAAATGGGCAGTTTTGGAAAACTGATACCAGGGAGATGTACACACGAAATATCTTATCTGTTCTTGTGGCACTGCTGTCAGGTGTCCGCAGTACCCGGCGTCTCTTCTCTGGTGGTTTGGATGTTAGCAACCACAAGCCGCACAACATGTCCCTGAGATGCGCAAGACCATTTTTGTCAATTTCGGAGGATTAAGTAAAACTGGCTTCTAATGTTTGTATGCTAAAACCGGCAACTCCAATTGAAAACAATAGCACACTGAAATTTCCGGTTGCTGTACCAGAAGTTCCACCCATAACCTGTTTTACGTCAGCAGCCTCAGGAATAAGGTGGATAACTGGACAACAAAACAGAGCAGTTGGAGACAACCAGGTTAGCATCATCTCACCGGGTGCCTCCTAATGCAAGACAATGATAGACTTCATGTGGCTGGAGTGTGTCAGCAGTTCCTGCGTGAAGGAGGCATTGATGCTATGGACCGGCCCGCCTGGTCCTCAGACCAGAATCCAATTGAGTGCATCTGCAAATGTCTCACTCCATCCACCAACACCAAGTTTATCAACTTACAAACAAAAAAAACTTACAAAATAATTTGTTTCTCGTTTTAATATGACAATATTTTGACTCTATTGTTGTAAAATTACAACAGGTTTGTTTTAATTTTCCAGCTATTTCATTGTTCTCGTAAATTATTTTCTCATTATTATGACTTTGTTCCCATAAAATTTGGATTTTATTCTAACTTATCCACAACCTTATTTGTAAAATAATCCTAACATTTTCTTTGTTTCTCACAATATTCCCACAATATTACAATATTTTAGTATTTTGCCGAAGAGCAAAAAGTGAATTGAGGCGCAATCAGCAGAACCGTTGTACTGACGTTGCTGTAGCGTAATTCTTCCTTGTACCAAGTCATGTAAAGATTGAGCCGTTATTCTGTCACGACACTGTGTCTTTCAGGGAGGGGGCTGATGTCACTAAGTTTCCACTGACTGGTGTCTCTGTGAAGACTGAAGTCAATGAAGACAAACCACCTGAGTCCTTACATTGGTTGTATCTTTCAGACTCAGCCCCAGCGGGGGATCAACAATATGAAGCAGAAGGATCCCCAGCCCCCCCACGTTAAAAAAGAAAAGAAGGAGGAGCCACAGACCCGCAATGTGAAAGAAGGTGATGAACTGTGGGTCACACAGGAGGGACAGTGTCGTCTAGGGCAGGAAGAGTCTGATATCATCAAGTTGCCACTGGCTTGTGTCTCTGTGAAGACTGAAGACAATGAAGACCAACCACTCGAGGCCTTACGTTGGCTGTGTCCTTCCGACATCCAGCAAATTGGTCATCAAATAGAACATCCCTCTCCGCCACATGGGGGAAGTCCCACTTTAAAGAAGGAGGATTTCCAGTCCTCCCACATTAAAGAGGAAGAGGAGGAACTCTGGACTACTCAGGAGGGAGAGCGTCTTCTACGCCTGGAGGAGACTGATGTCACCAAGTTGCCATTACCTAGTGTCTCTGTGAAGATCGAAGACCATGAAGACAAACCACCCAAGTCTTCACAGCTCCATCACAGTCCAAGTGAGGAGAACAGACTGGTGGAGTCTCCAAGCTCATCACAACACATGACAACAGAAGCTGATGCAGACCACTGTGGAGGATATCAAGCAGGCAACCTCTTAGCTCCACTATCAGATAATGATGACACAACGTCACACTCTCCTCAGCATGAAGAAACAGACGACACCCAAGAACCTTTGATCAGAAATACTGACTGTGAAGGTGATATGAGGACTCGTAACAAACGCTCTGTATTCTGTAAAAAGAAGATAAGTAAAAAAAAAATTACCTGCTCCGTTTGTGCTAAAATCTTTTCTTCTAAGAGTAATTTGACTACACACATGAGAAGACACACAGGAGAAAAAAGATTTAGTTGCTCAGTGTGTGGGAAAGGATTTTTACATGAGTGTAATTTGACTGCACACATGAGAACGCACACAGGAGAAAAACCCTTTGGTTGCTCAGTTTGTGATAAAAACTTTCTTCATAAGTGTAATTTGACTGCACACATGAGAACGCACACAGGAGAAAAACCCTTTGGTTGCTCAGTTTGTGATAAAAACTTTCTTCATAAGTGTAATTTGACCGCACACATGAGAACGCACACAGGAGAAAAACCCTTTGGTTGCTCAGTTTGTGCTAAAAGGTTTTCTTTTAAGAGCAGTTTGACTAAACACATGAGAACGCACACAGGAGAAAAGCCCTTTGGTTGCTCAATTTGTGCTAAAAGATTTTCTCAGAAGTGTAGTCTGCCTAAACACATGCAGACTCACTCAGGAGAAAAACGCTTTAGTTGCTCAGTTTGTGCTAAAGCCTTTTCTTCTAACAGTAATTTGACTACACACATGAGAACACACTCAGCAGAAAAAAAATTTAATTGCTCAGTGTGTGCGAAAACGTTTCTTTATAAGTGTAATTTGACTGCACACATGAGAACGCACACAGGAGAAAAACCCTTTGTTTGCTCAGTTTGTGCTAAAAGATTTTCTCAGAAGTGTAGTTTAACTAAACACATGCAGACCCACACAGGAGAAAAAGGCTTTAGTTGTTCAGTGTGTACAAAAAGATTTTCTCATAAATTTAATTTGACAACACACATGAGAACACACGCAGGAGAAAAAAGATTTAGTTGCTCAGTGTGTCCGAAAAGCTTTTATAAAAATAGTATGTTGACTGCACACATGAGAAGACACACAGGAGAAAAAAGATTTAGTTGCTCAGTGTGTGCGAAAAGCTTTCATAAAAAGACTAGTTTGACTACACACATGAGAACACACACAGGAGAAAGAAGATTGAGTTGCTCAGTGTGTGCAGAAAGCTTTTTTCATAAGTGTAATTTGACTGTACACACGAGAACACACACAGGCGAAAAAATATTTAGCTGTTCGGTGTGTGCGAAAACATTTTCTTGTACGAGTAGTTTGACGGTGCACATGGTGGTGCACACGGGAGAAAATCGCTTTAGTTGCTCTGTGTAAAATATTTTCTCAGAAGTGGGGTTTAACTCAACACATGCAGATGCACACAGGAGAAAAACTCTTCAGTTGCTCAGCTTGTGTGCATGTTTTTTCAACATCGAAGATGGGATTACGCTTGAGAACAAATGAGAAAACCTTTTAGTTGTTCAGTTTGTTGGATTCATGTAAATGAAAGTTATGCTATAAGCCATGATAAAGGGCGTTATTGAACAAAACTTAGGCAATGAACAACTAGAAAATGTGTTTTGTAATGTACTTGTTTTTACAGCTAATGAACTCAGTGGAACAGAATGTATTTTTGTTTGTAACCAATTATGCTGTGCAGCTCAAAGGAAGAAGTTGGGGGTGCATGACTAACTGAGTGTGTTTTACAACAACCAGTTGTAAAACACCCCGCCTGTGGGAAGAAAGATTTTCACACCCTGCCTGCGGGAAGAAAGAGAAGTGCGTGACTGCTGGTTTCCTGAAGATCAAGAAGATTGAGCAAATGGTGGAACTGATAAACAGGGAATGTTAGTTTCATTGTGTTAGTTTTATTGCTGTGAAGATTCCACCCCTCCCTTAGAGGCTGATCAAGTCATGTAACCTAGGGCGTTTCTAAACCTAATAAAAGAGCTTGGAGAGCGGAGTTCTGGTCAGAGTGGTCGAGGAGGTCTGTAACTGAGCAGAACTTCGGCTACTCTCCTTGCAAGTAAAACGTAATCAGTTCTCTATGTGTTCTTTTGCAGTGTTATAGTGTTAGGAGAATTTTCCTGACACAGTTTGTGATGAAAGATTTAAACATGACAACATGCTCAAAGAACAACCTGTTTGTTGTTCCGTATGTGGCAAAAGGGTCGGAGAAGTGAGCAACTCTATAAGTCATAAGAAGGGAAACTATCATGGAAAAATGAAGTAAAAATGTATGGTAATGTAATGATTTATCATAAAGAATGAAACATGCATGATTGCAATTGATTATAAATGACTATATAAGTATGTAACATGCATGAAACCAAAACTATGCAATTCCCAATATATTATATTGTCAAAGTAGTGTTTTGGTCATTGTAATGATTTCTATCAATAAAGATTGTCCAGAGACACCAAGTTGTTGTCAAAGCATCGAGTTACTGCTGAACAGAGAGTAGTGCCAAACAGGCATACGGTAGTGTTTAAAATAATAGCAGTGCAATGTGACTAACCAGATTAAGTACTGTTATTAGTATATTTTTATTATTACATGGCATACAAGTTACCAGTAGGTGCAGTAGATTCTCAGAAGACAAACAAAACCCAGCATTCCTAATTTGCACGCTCTTGAGGCTATGCAATCGGGCAATTAGTTGAAAGGGGTTGTTCAAAAATAGCAGTGTCTGCCATGACTTTACCAACTCAAAACTATTTTGTACAAACTTTTTTGTTTCTAGGATTTGGCAATCCTGTGAATCGCTAAACTCATTGTTTTTTATAATTGACATCTGTGTGGCATGGACTCAACCAACTTGTGGCACTTTTCAGATGTTTTTCCACTCCAAGATTAATTCAACAACATTCCACAATTCGTGAACATTTATTGGTTTTGCTTCAGATCAAGATCTAGGGATTGGGTTGGCTGCTCCATAACATTCATTTTTCTGGTCTACTAGTGTGTTTTGGGTAACTGTCTTGTTGAAACAGCCATTTCAAGGGCTGGTCCTCTTCAGCATAAGGCAACCTTAATGACCTCTTCAAGTATTTTGACATATGCAAACTGATCCGTAATCCCTGCTATGGGATAAATAGGACCAACACCATAGTAGGAGAAACATGCCCACATCATGATGCTTCTTTGGCAAATTATAACCTCTTCTTCACATGCTTTAGATTAGCTTCACACAGATGTCTTCTAACTGCCACAGTACTTACAGGTAACTCCAGACTGTCTTTGATCATCCATGAGCTGATCATTCATTGGCTGAGCCTTTGCCATTCTGGTTATTCTTCCATGCATTTTGATAGTTGTCTGCTGTTTTCTGCCACGTGTTTTTGGTTTTGCTTTCCATTATAAGGTATTTGAGATCAACTGAACCGACACAAATTTTTTGCACCTCCTCAAAAGTTTTCTACTCTTCAATCAACTTTTTAATCAAAGTACACTGTTCTTCTGAACAATGTCTGCACAATGATCCCTTTTCAACACCACTGTTGGCTCTACTGTGGGCACAGCCACTTACTGAGAAAATGAATTTCTTAGCTGTAAAGGACAAAGGTCCTTGATTATACTGATGAAATGTGAGCACGCTTTTGTGGTAAAATCTTCGTCCAGTGTTTTATTATCCTGGTAAGGTAAGTGCAAATAGCGCCCCTCTCTCTCGCAACTCACTCCGTCTCATTGTGTCTCTCCCTTTCTCCTGCTGCTGATCGCACCGACAGACTGGCTCATTTATGGCAGCATTGAGATTTTACGAGCTACTTTACAGCGCCAGACAGTGAAACTACTTGTAATGTATGTCAAATCAAATATGAAAGGTTGGGGGGAAAATTAAAAACATAGTAGAAATTATTGGTATTGGCGATACTAGTTCGGTATTTACTAAAATTTGGAGTATCGCCCACCCCTATTTTTAGTCACAGGGAGGGTAAAAAAAGGGCGCTTGATTTGCTCATCAGAACAAATAAAAAGACTGCGCATGCGTTAGATGGCCATTTTGTACTATTTAGGTTCCTAGGCTGGCTGCTAACAAAGACGCGGAAGTGAACGACACGCCGCTGATCAGAGTAAAGCACGGACGCTGAGCGGTTGGCGTGTGAAGAAATATTTGTACTGTTGGAAAGAACGAGAGCGAAGTACGAGGAGGAACTTTCTCGAACTAAAGAGGAGAACGAGCGGCATCGCCGAACTAATGAAGGCTGTTTTAAAAAAAAAAAGGCATCAAGTTGTGTTACAGAGCAGGTTTGATCCCTTCTAGTATCATCACTATCACTTGCATTTCTACATTAGTCGTTTGGTGTGATGCTTTCAAAAATAACACTCCTCTTATATGCCCCTTATTAACATTTTTGCCATCTTTCTTCTTCATCTCCTACACGGAATCATGTGGTTAAGAAAATATTGACTCCTGTTGCACAAAATCTTTGAAATCCTAAGGAGAGCATGCTAGTAATGGGCGAATCGGTACTGAAATGTTGATATTTCAGCCTGTAAAGTTGACTCTGAAGTCAAAATAGTGATACTTCAGATACCTCATTGTGTGTTTTATGATGTTGTATATTAGCTTGACTATATTTTAAATCACCCCACTACCTCAATATACTTAAAAATAAAACAAATGACTTTGATGTCTTGTATTATTTATGCTAAGATTTGTAATACCGTACGCTGTGACACATTAGGTGAATTTCCACATTATATGAATCGGTATCGCCGATACCAGGCTGAATTTGATCCACTATTGAATCAGAAATGAAATCAATGGTATGGCACATCACTGGCAGACACACCGCAGCGGGCTTCACTTGCATGAGCACACGGAAATGCTAGTAATGTTGTGCTTTTGCGCATGTTAGCCACTTTCCAGGTGCTTTGCGTTCACTTAACAAGTCACATTTGTTTGGTAACGTGAACCACTACATAAAAAATAGGGTTTTAAAGTAAAAATCTGAATTGGGAATCCTTCCCTGCAGTGTGAACGTATGCAATAAGCAATGGGAGCGGGGTGTGTTTGTACCAGCCAAGATGGTGATCTTGCACCATGCTCCTGTAATCAAGCACTTCAGACAAAATCTCAGCACAACACAATGGCAAATATTCCATTATTAACATTGCTCACTCAGGAAAGCACTGCAACCTTGCATTTTGGTAGATGAAAATTATCTAGTAACTTCACTGATTTGTGTGAATGAATTTGCCCAACACTGACTTACATAGGAAGATCATTTGAAGCAATTGTGGCAAAATGGCGTAGACTACTTGGTTGAAACCGGCAGAGGCGCTGTTGCAACAGTCTCATCCCATCCATGAAGACATCCTGTATGAGACAACTCCTCTGAAGTGTGTTTGTCCTCTTGTGTCCAGCAGACGTCAGTAAAGAACGTCTTCACCATGAGCAGCTAATGTGGAGCTCCAGGATGGAAGAGGAAGAGCCTCAGCCCCTCCACATTATAGAGGAAGAGGAGGAGCCCAACACCGTTAAAAAGGAAGAGGAGGGGCCCCAGCCCATCCACGTTAAAGAAGAAGAGGAGGCTCACTGCATCAGTCAGGAGGGAGAGCGTCTTGAGGGCCTGGGGGAGTTTCAGGTGATTTGTGTTGTTGTGAAGAGTGAAGACGAAGGTGAAAGTGAGGAGAAGAGAGAGGCGGAACCTCCAAGCAGCTCAACTCAACACATGACAACAGAAGCTGATGCAGACCACTATAGAGGATCACAAGCAGACAAGCTCATTGCTCCACTGTCAGATAGCGATGACACGACATCACACTCTCCTGACACTGATGATGAAGACTCGAAAGCTGATATGACATGTCACACTGACAACACACGCTTTAAATGCTCTCAGTGCGACAAAACTTTTAATTACCGTAGTAATCTGAAAAGACACCAGACACTACACACAGGAGAGAAACCATTCAAGTGCTCAGTGTGTAATAAAAGATTCTCCTCAAAGGCAAATTTGTCATCACACACAAAAAGACACACTGGAGAGAAACCTTTTACCTGTTTAGTGTGTGGTACCGGTTTTGGACATAATCATAGTTTGAAAACACACATGAGAATACACACTGGAGAGAAACCTTTCAGTTGTTCAGTGTGCGGTATAGGTTTTGTACGAAATCAACATTTGATAGCACACACTCGAATTCACACAGGAGAGAAACCTTATACCTGCTCAGTGTGTGGTGTTGGTTTTGGGCAGAATAACAATTTAAAAAGACACATGAGAACACACACTGTTGAGAAACCATTTGCCTGTTCAGTGTGTGGTATAGGTTTTGTACAAAACGGATACTTGAAAATACACATGAGAATACACACTGGGGAAAAACCTTTCACCTGTTCAGTGTGCGGCGTCGGCTTCGGACAAAATCAGAATTTGAAAGCACACATGAGGATACACACGGGAGAGAAAGTGTTTAGTTGCAGTGTGTGTGCTGAAAGATTTTTGTACAAGTACCAGCTTAACAATCACAAGTGTGCTGGAGAGTAAATGAAGACTTTGACAACTTTTGACTTTCTAAGCACCACATTTGTGTGACATCACTGGTGTGTGCGTGTGTGTAACTGAAACTTGTTTATATGCTTCTACCGTTTAAATGTCTGCCTTTTTCTGTGATTGGCTGGCGTCCAGTAGAGGTTGTACGCCGCCTCTCGTGCAAAGTCATCTGGGATAGTCTCCAGCAATGCATGGCTGGGTTGTCATTTGTGTACAATAAAAACAGAAACGGCTGTGATAGAGTGTCTGTTCATTGAACTGCAAACTCGCACCGTTCTGTTGGGAGATACCAACACACATTGCGCATGCGCTGGTGGCCATGTTGGAACAACGTAAATAGTGTATGCTGTGGAAGTTTGCAAAGAAATGATTGGAAAATGAAAAGGAAGCAAGACGACGAGAGCGTTTTTCCTTTTCTCTTGGTATTTCCCGCAACCGATGAGTCGACAGCACTAATTACTGTAAAAACAAAACCTATCTCAGCATCACATTGGAGCTTCCCCGGCCTATCTTAGCAGGCCAACAAAGAGACGCGGAAGTGATGAACGCATCGCTAAGCAGAACTAAGTGGGATTGTGTGAAAATGTGTAAAGTCCAAATGCTGAGAGCGTTGGTGAATGAGCGGCTGACTGCGGCTGTGGAAGAAATATTTGTGGTGTTGGAAAGATCCATAGCAGAATACGAAGTGGAACTTTCTCGAACGAAAGAGGAGAACGAGCAACAACGTCAACTACTGGACGCTGTTTTCAAGAAGCACCAAGATGCGTTAAACCGACCAGGTTTGTTCACATCTTCTTTGCAGCAGATGTCAGTGAAGAACATCTGTCCCCTGAGCAGCCGGAATGGAGCTCCAGGATGGAGCAGGTGAGGCCCCATCGTGCCCCCCCTATGTTAAAGATGACGAAGAGGAGCCCCACACGTTAAAAATGAAGAAGTGGATCACAGCATCAGTCAGGAGGGAGAGCATCTTGAAGGCCGGGAGGAGTTCCCAGTGATTGGTGGCCCTTTGGAGAGTGAAGTTGATGAAGACAAAGATCCAAGTGAGGTGGAGCCTCCAAGCAGCAGCTCATCTCAACACATGACAACAGAAGCTGATGGAGATCACTCTGGAGCATCACCAGCAGACAACATCTTAGCTCCGCTATCAGATAGTGACGACACTAATGGTAAAAACTGTAAAGCTGATATGAGACGTCAGACTGACAACACACACTTTAAATGCTCCCAATGTGACAAAACTTTTGTTAACAAGGGAAATCTGAAAAGACACATGACAACTCACACAGGAGAGAAACCATTATCAAGCTCAGTTTGTGGGAAAAGATTCTCTCAGAAAGTACGTTTGACCGCACACACAAGAACACACACCGTGAAGAAACCTTTCACCTGCTCAGTTTGTGGTAAAGGATTTTTTTCAGAAGTCACATTTGCAAGAGCACAGAAGAACACACATTGGGGAAAAACCTTTTTCCTGCTCAGTTTGTAGCCAAACGTTCTCCCTCAAGTCTTTGATAATACACACAAGGACGCACACGGGGAAGTGACCGTTTGCATGCCAGGTGTGCGGTAACAGATTCAGCCATTGTTCAACTTGAATGAAGCACACACAAACTCACACGGGAGTCCTGCCCGTCCTGCCATGCGTATTTTCGTGCCCGTTCAGCTCTGAGTAAACACATGAAAGCACACACTGGTGTCAGTGTATAGTATAAAATCGATGATGTTGGTCCCTGAGGGTTCATTGAATAATCTCGCTGTTGTGTAAAGAATGTGTTGGATGCAATATCACGTCATTATTACATCACACACGTGCTACGATGTGTTGTGAAAAATGTCAACATGAGATTTGATCATGGTGTTTACTGCAAATGAAAAAAAATCTCCAACTTGTTTTTTGTGCAGCTATGTGGACAACCTGGATATTATATAATAATACAGATAAAAGCCCTCCTTCTCTCGAATGTGAGCTTGCTCTGTTTTTTGGTGAACTTCCTAGCTAGTTAGTGGAATCTCTGATCAAAAGGTTACCTAAAAGTGTTGTTATCAATACCGCACCCCATGTTTGTGTTTATTTCAGAGGATGTTCTGTACTTTTGAGGACTTGGACATCTTCTCGACTGTCATGTGAGTCTCTTCAGGGTTTGGCAGGCTTTTTTTGGTAATTTTTGTGGCCTAAAATTATTTTTCAAAAAGTTGTGGGAAAATTTGCAATAGTCTGTTTTTTTAATCTATAGCATTGGATCAGCTTTTGTGTAACCATAACCCCAAAAAACACAGCATCTACCAAAATATGCTTTATTTGTATAGTTTACATAACACCGTTTCTGAACCTGCTGTGAAATCATGTGGTAGGTGGTCATCAAAGAGAACGACATACTTGCTCATAGTGCAACAGCAAACTGGTAAATTTAACACTTAAACTGTTATTTACAAGTGCCCGCAAGTCATGCTGGGCAGTCCAGCACCAACAACAATATGAAGTATGAACAATAAAACATTAGATATCAAGAGTATGGTAGTTTGTCTCCTTGTTCACTTCCCTGACGACCTCCTCAACATATTTTGCAATTAGGCAAAAATGCGACAAACGCGGCAAAATGTTGGGAGAGTGAGTACCACAAGCTGCCCAGCATGCCTTGTGGCGGGACGATACTGTCATGGATATTAATTTGTATGCACACATGGTGCAGTAGGTAGGTTACGTTGTGTGTCATCTGTGTGTTTCTGTGTTGTGTTGTTTGCATCGCTTTTGTGTACAAGCAATAAATTGCATCTGATTAGCTCCTGTACGACTCAAGCGTGCCACAATAGCACCGCAAGTCATGTTGTCAGACACACATTTGCAAATGCCTTGTGGGCCAAATTAAGACGCTGATGTAGCCCACGGGCCTCACTTTGCGCTGCCCTGGTGAAATATATACAGTATTGCAAGACAAATCTGCATCTCAGGTTTGTCATATTCTCCATGTAATCATTTGCACTTTTGCTGTTGTTGATTTTTTTCAACTTTTTTTTCAACTTCTTGTAAATTTACCTTACATAATTAGGATTTTATCCCCATAATGTTTTGACTTTATCCTATATTATATAATATTATAACTTTATTGTTTGTTTGCATTTTTTTTTCATCATATTGTGACTTTTTGTTTAATATTTCAACTTTATGCTACAAATATGACACTATGTTCTTTTATCAAATGATCAAAGTGATCCATTTTTAACTAACTAAAAAACTAATACATTGAAAGGTGTTTGCGTTTTTTGAACTGGAATGCAAAACGAATCATTTCACGGATGTGTCTCAGGTGGTAGAAGCCGACAATGTAAACACGGGCTGTGCAAATGCCAATTGAAAAGACGCCATGAAGTTTGTCCCATTGGAGCTGCCGTAGCCTCCCCGCCGTTCATCGGCTTCCGGTGTGCCTGCTTGTCTGTCTTCCAATTGTGTACCTATTGCCGGATTGTTAGTTCTGTGTGATGTACGTATTTGTCTCGGGCGTGTGGTAAACATGATTATGAAGTGTTATGCTTTCGGACATATTCGTGTCGGTGTGCGTAAAAAAAATACCCTCAAGCTAGCTTAGCTTGCTAACGGACAACAAAGAGACGAGGAAGTTAGCGACACGTCGAGAGTACGCGGAGGAACTTTCTCGAACGAAACAAGGGGACGCCGTTTGCGAGGAGCATCGAGCGGGTTTGTTTCATTCCTACGCTCACATGTTTAGTGGTTTTCCAAGTGATTGTTAACACAATTCACTCCGGGAATGTCCATTGAATGTATGAAAATGTAATGAGTGAGAGGCATATTTGACAGCATAGCGTCGAAACGGAAACGTTTCGTTGCACGTGTCATTGGCCAAACCTGCCTGTCAAAGCCTGATCCCGTCAGATCTCAGAAGCTAAGCAGGGCAGGGCCTGGTCAGTACTTGGATGGGAGACCTCAGAGGAACACCAGGTACCACAGTGGGAGGAAATAAAAAAAACTTTCCTTGTGTCCTTAGGCAAGGCACTTCACCTTCACCCACATTGCCTAGTATGAAAGTGGTGTGTGTGTGTGTGTGTCGGAGGGGCCGATGGCGCACACCGGCAGCCTCGCTTCCGTCAGTCTGCCCCACAAAAGTGGCTTACCATCACCAAGTGTGGAGTGAATGAATAATGACCTCAGTGTAAGTACTTTGAGAGTCTTTGTAAAGCGCATAACAAGTGTAAGGCATTATTATTGTTATTGGGGGAAACGGAGAAACACCTAAGCAGGAAGATAGAACAGCGGCAATGTAATGTATGAAATAAATGCAACACTATCATTACAATTCAAATATTTCTGGACTTTGGAAATGTGCCCATCATCCGCAATCGGTATGTGAAACATGAACACACGTCTTTCCTTTTTCTGTGCGTTCCAAAGAGAGAAAACTACTTAGCGTGAGGGGGAAAAAAAAACCCTCTAAGAACAAGTACATTGACGATGACATGTAATACTTCATACCGGGACTTCCTTCCTGGGCGCGTTGATTTCACAGAGCCCATGGGAACTTAAGTTAAGAACCAGTATCCGCTGGTCTGTATGTCCGATATTTAGTTTATATTAAGTGCATTGTTAGGTTCCTCACAATAGCTGTTTTTCTCTCTTTTCTAATGCACAGAAAAGGAAAGAAATGTGCGTTTAAGATTCACGTAAGGTTTGTGGATGATTACATAACACAAACATTTTTACAGTAAACACCCATATTTCCTGAATATTTGAATTTGTTTACATTCCTGCACTTGCATGATTAGAGTTATGTACATTCTCATCAACCCTGTACTGTAGTAGTCTAAACAGTTTATAGATAGTTTGTTTCTGCGCTTTTAAAAGAGCATCATACCAGTCTTACTCTTCAATATCCTCCTGTATTTCTGCTTTCCAGGCATTATATACATCCGGATTTAACAGGACACTTTGAAATAGCAACTTTTGCCTTTTTTCACAGTCACACAAACAATGGACATGGAAGACATCCGAGCTTCAGAAAGCTATGCAGAACACCAGAAGTGGAGCTCACGTGTGGACCAGGAGGAGCCCCAGCGGCCCCACGTTAAAGATGAAGAGGAGGAACACAGCATCAGTCGGGAGGAGCCTGAAGAACGGGAGAAGTTCCCAGTGATCCGAGTGATTGTCAAGGGTGAAGATGATGAAGACAAAAGTGAAAGTGAAGAGAAGAGAGAGGTGGAGCCTCCAAGCAGCAGCAGCTCAGCTGATGGAAACCACCGTGGAGGATCACAAGCAGACTTGGCTCCACTGTCGGATAGTGACGACACTTTGTCACACTCGCCTGACACTGATGATGACGACCCCAAAACATGTCACGCTGACGACACACACTTGAAATGCTGTCAGTGTGACAAAACCTTTGTTAACAAGAGAAACCTGAAACGACACATGAGATCTCACACCGGTGAAAAAACGTTCATCTGCTCATTTTGTGGCCAGGGATTCTATGAGAACGCTCATCTGGTAATACACACGAGAATACACACTGGCGAGAAACCGTTTCCTTGCTCGGTCTGCAGCACGAGTTTCCGTGTCCGTCCATTATTGATTAAGCACATGAGAACGCACACCGGCGAGAAACCTTTTTCCTGCTCAGTGTGCGGCAGAAGGTTTGCTCAGAAGGGACAACTGATTACGCACACGCAAACGCACACGGGTGAGAAACCTTTTGCGTGCTCGCTTTGCGGTCAACGGTTCTCCCGGAAGGGAAATTTGAGAACGCACACAACTACTCACACTGGAGAGAGACCGTTTTCCTGCTCGGTCTGCAGCACAAGTTTCCGAGTTCAGTCGGGGTTGGTCCAGCACATGAAAACACACACCGGGGAGAAACCCTTTGCCTGCTCTGTTTGTGGCAAACGCTTTGCTCAGAATACAAATTTGATAACGCACACCAGATCGCATACGGGGGAAAAACCTTATATTTGCTCTGTATGCGGCGCAAGCTTTAGTTATCATTCGTCACTGAATAATCACATGAGAACACACACTGCTAAAGCTCTCTGACTGCATGTGGACGACTCAGATGGTGATGTGGTGAACTGAAGCCAGAGGATGTGTAGAAGTGATACACTGTGATGTGTTTAACCAGTGCTGTAGTCCTCCAGTCATTTCTTTGTGACTAATAACCCTTTATGTGTGAAAATATATACAACTTTTCTCAATTCATTTAACGGTTGATTGAAATTAAAAATGCAAATTGTTCGGTGCTTTAAGTTTCTTGTGTGTTTTAACCGTGGCCTGGTCATGGACACGACTGAAAGCTACTCCAGGCAAGACAGTGCATGATAGGCTGCCATTCCCAAACCGGGACTTGGACTCGACATTTTGCAACCTTATGTGAACCAATATCAGGTTATGCTGTTTTTAGCCGAGAGAAATGTACATTTAATCCTTTAATACAGAAGCTGATAAGAAAATGTTATGTTCTATATGACACAGATCAGCTGTCGTAACAAACATTGTAATGTAAAAACTAACTAAATTATAGAGTTCATTGTTATGTGTCGGTTAATTTGACTCATTCATTCATTCATTCATTCATTCATTCATTTTCTGTACCGCTTATCCTCATTAGGGTCACGGGGATGCTGGAGCCTATCCCAGCAGACTTTGGGGTTAATTTGACTCAAGCATTAAAAAAAGCATGAACGTGATATTTAGTTTAAGTGTTACATTACAAGGGATATACAAATTATTTGCAATTAATTGTTACGAGGAACCCGCTACTAGTAAATATTATTTGAAAATATCCCACTTCCTGTCAAGAGACGTGTGCTTTATTTTGAAATCAGGTTTACAGGAAGTGAAACTATGTGTGGCTCCAGACTTGATGGTAAGAAATAACGACGACGCTACAATCTCTTCTGCTCTGTGGGTTTTCACGGTTTGGATCGGATCTTTGTTGTTCTAATGTTGTTTTCCTCACGCCACAACGAATGCGACTCGATGTGGTTTGTCCTAATGACGTTTCCGTAGTTAATCCGCTACACATCCGGTTGCCGCAACGCAACGATCGCGGTAGAGCTCCGAGCGGTTGTGTTTCACTGCCGCGCTTGTTCTTAACTCTACACATATTTTCAGTTTAACCATATAAACACCGGCCATTAAAATCATCGTGCTAGGAAAATCTGCTCTAAGTGCACTTTGAAGTTTCTCGAACTAGCCTAGCTTGTTAGCGGCTAACAAAGAAACCCGCAAGTTAGCAACACGTCGCTAAGCATAGAGTAAAATGTTGCGATTGAGTGAAAATGTGTAAAGTGGGAAAACGGAGAACCCGCCTGCGACTTTCTGTATGATAGAATAGAATATTTTATACGACGTTTGTCGTGTTAGAAGGATAGCAGGGTACGAGGAGGAACTTTCGAACAGAAAAACGTCAACTACTGGATATTGTTTTAAAAAAAACTAAAGTTGTGCTACACAGAGCAGGTTAGTTTCATTTTCACTCTCACGTGTTTTTATTTGACCATCATCGGTGATTCAAACAACATTGTTTCTTAGTGGATTCCTCGTCAGGGTAATCCTTCGCTTTTGTTTTTCTGACTGTTTATCGGGACGTATTTTAATAGCTTTGACGTCGTTTACAGCCACACAGAAATGGAAGGCATTGTTGGGATCAGACATGCGGAAAGTTCCAGTCAACCTCCCCGTGAGCAGCAGGAGAAAACGTCCAGGCTGGAGCAGGAGGAGCCACAGCCCCCCCTCGTTAAAGAGGAACAGGAAGATCGCAGCATCAGTCTCGAAGGACTGGGGGAGTTCCCAGATATTCGTGTCATCGTGAAGAGTGAAGATGATGAAGACAAAGGTGAAAGTGAGGAGAAGAGAGTAGCAGCAAGCAGCAGCAGCTCGACTCAACACATGACAACAGAAGTTGATGGAGGCCGCTGTGGAGGAGCACAAGCAGACAACCTCTTAGCTCCACTGTCAGGTAGCGACGACGTGACGTCACACTCTCCTGACACTGACGATGAAGAATCCAAAGCGGATATGTCATGTCACACAGACAACACACACTGGAAATGTTCTCAGTGTGACAAAACCTTCAGCCATAAAAAGAATTTGAAAAGGCATATGAGATATCACACGGGGGAGAAACCTTTCATCTGCTCATTCTGCGGTCAGGGATTCTATGAGAAGGCACATTTAATAACGCACACAAGGATACACACTGGAGAGAAACCTTTTTCCTGCTCAGTCTGCAAAAGAATTTTTTGCGACCGTTCCGCGTGGGTCGTTCACCAGAGAACACACACGGGAGAGAAACCTTTTGCTTGCTCCATTTGTGGTAAAAGATTCCCTCGCAGGGAAAACCTGAGAACACACACGAGGACCCACACCGGCGAAAAACCTTTCACCTGCTTGGTCTGCAGAACAAGTTTTACTGTTCGCTCAACACTTGTCCAACACATGAGAACACACACCGGCGAGAAACCTTTTTCCTGCTCAGTGTGCAATGCCAGATTTTCTCAAAAAACACATTTAAAAAATCACATGAGAACGCACACTGGGGAGAAACCTTTTACCTGCTCGGTTTGTGATCAGAGTTTCTCTGTTAAAGCAAGTTTGATGTCGCACATGAGAACACACCCTGGGCAGACATGATGTGGTGAAGCCTGGAATATTTTTGTAAGTCATATTCTTCATGGAATCATGTGATTTCCTAGCATTTGATTACAATCAAGAACAACTGCCTTGTTTTTTTAATCAGTCAGACAACCTGATGTACAATTACTGGCTAATCTTGGTAAACACAATTCCACTATACCTGCAGTACTGTCAACCAGTATAACCTTATAAAACATAAATGTGTTTACACCAATGACATACATGTATTGTAAATGACTGCATTTGAACCATTTTTTGCCATTACATATATAGAGTTGTATGTTTTATGCAAAATAAAATTCAAGTTCACAAACAAATGTATACAAAGTTAAGGATATTGTGACTGCTACTCATCTACTGTGCAAAAACTGTAATTAGATATCACAGCCTTTAGGTAGTGCTTGTGGCCTTTGTTTTAAGTTCTCGAGAACCTTGCGCATGAAGTGTTTGACACTGGTTTTGTTGCATGTTCATAAATTGGTGGCGTCCTAAACTGTCTGAGGTAGGTTCTAGTCTACAGTCGTGGCCAAATGTTTTGAGAATGACACAAGTGTTGGTTGATACTTTGGTGTTATTAGAACTTTTTACCAGATGTTGCAATGTTGTTCCCCAAGCCTTTGTGAAAAGGCGTCGTTATTGGTGACTGGGATAGTTGGAAGAAGTTGCTCTTGGAGGTACTTTTGTGCCATTCTTTATTCATGGCTGTGTTCTTTGGCACAATTGTAAGTAAGTCCCTTTAGTGTTGACTTGACAATGGACTGATGGTCGAGCTTTTATCTCGGTGCTCCCAACCATTAGAAAGCGGATGAATAACAGAAAATGTCTGTAGGAGTCCATTCCCTGTATCTTTTGCAGCATACCTGTCTGTCCCTGATGTTTTCCTGGAGAGAAGTGGTTTCCATGCACCCTTTGTGGTGGCAAAGTCAATAATTCCATTTTATAAACTTTTTCTCTGTTTTGCTGCAATTATTTGAATTTTATTATTTTTATTCACCTTTGTTGTTTTACCTTCATGGCACCAAGCTACATTTGTTCCTTGCAGCTGGCACCTCCTGAGCAGCGGGAGTGTACTCCTCTAGAGAAAACAATCCCCACTCGGGTACTTTCACATGCTAATTATGTACGCTCGTTTGTGTTTTTCTTCCTCTCACTTTTGGACTGATGGTGTTGCTCTCTTTTCGATTGTGACTCAAAGCTTCGATAGTAAAACAGAAGCGTAGTTTCTGCGGACAATATTTATTGATAGAAGTAATTGCCAAAATACTTGGTATCAGGACACCTTCCGAAAGACCGTGACAGCAGGAAGAATGACGAGAGGCCTGTTACTTATGTACATGAGCAGGTAAAAGTGAATAAACACTTAAGCGTCTGCATTAGTGTACGATTGAAGAGTTCTGCTTGTCCATTGCACTGCGGTTGCTAAGGGGTAGTCTTCGGTCCAGCAGCACTCCAGTGCATTACTTGCTTAGTTGTAGAAAGAAATAGTATTCAAACTCATGTTCGGAACGGAATATTTCCCCCCTGTTTAAATTAGTGCTGAGAATATGTCTGAAGTCTTGTCTACAGCAGAAGCATGTCCCATGATCACAAGACCAACTTGGTTAATACAAACACACCCTGTTCTCATAGTTATCTTTCACTCACAGGCAGCATTTCAAAAGTCCTGCTTTGGTCTAAAAAAGCACTCAGCCTTCTAGCCATATGTGGTTGATCAATATGTGAATAACACACCAACAAGACAACCATATGACACAGAAGCCGTACAAGAAAAGGAAAACTGATTTTTTTTTCTGTTAAGATTGCCCGGACCTCGCTAGACTCTGGCGGGGTGGCTGACCGCTCTCTCCAGTGCTGGAATGTTGAACCCGGGTGTTCCCCGCCCTGGTAAAATCTCCAGACCGAACACTTAACTCCCTGATTGTGTGAGTGAATGCATGTTGGAAATTCTAACTTGAGGGCATAATCACTGAATATTTTGTGTGCCAGTTTTTCCAGAATTGTTGGAGAGTAGGCCGGGTAACATGATCTACACGTTCTCATAACTGCTTTAGAAATTATTCAAAATGGCCGTGTGGGGGCAATGTTTCTTGTTTCACGGGTTTTTCTCAGGTGAGTGTAGCGCCATCTCCCACTGCATATACTGTAAGGCCAGAAAAAGTGTTCTCAAAACAATAACACTGCCCTGTCAGTCCCTTGGTTGTAGGCCAATTTCTACCCTCCTCTTCAGACACCCCAAATAGACCTTACCAGGAAGGCTGATGAATGTGATCCCACAAACCCTCTGGTTTTCTTTCTTAAAAAGAGAAACCTCTGTGCTGGTCTGCCCATCCAGAGGCATTGCCCTTGATGTACACGCAATGTTGCAGAGTCGTGTAAACCTAGACAACCCCAGAGCATCCAGGGTTTTGGGAAACTCCGGGTGAATCGCGGTGGGTGGTGGTCTACCAATTGGATTACTACCACAACCGACATGGACCACCTAATGGTACCTTGACAAGGGCGTTACACGCTCTTTTTCTCAGCCGGGTGTCCAGGACATACGACAAGTCCGACAGCAAGACCGTGACGAGGATAATCAAACTGCGGCCCGATGTTTTCCGCTCACATACTTACGCTTAAACGTGACGTTCGCTATAGACAATCTGTAACAGGCACAGACGTCACATATTAAAACTTCTATCTAACCTAATTTAGCTGAATTTTTATAAAAAAGACCATATTTTAGTCCTTAATATTTCAACTTTATCCTATTTTTTCTTTTAGTATTATGATTTTATTCCCTTTCAATTTCATCTATTTTCTTGTAAATATATTTGCTCTTTATTCATTTTTGCTGTTGCTTTTTTGGGGGGGATTTTAGGATGCGCTAAAGACGTGCAGAAAATGTGACATGTAAATGGCCTACCCTCTCATCCACCGCCTCTCCAAAGGACTGGATCCAGACTCCTTGCTGTGCATTGAAGTGAGTCCCAACTATATGTAGTCAGAACTTCTCAGCACCAGCTCAGGCTCCTTACATTCCGTGTGCCCAGAGCTTGTTCCTGCACCCGAGGGTTGGATCCTTAAGTACGATGCAGAATCTACGTTCGGCAACCTGAATTTTATTCTGGGTCTCTCTACAGATTCTACTGTGGTGGTGTAATTGTTACAACGTAGTGTTTTCCCTAAAGTTCGCAGAAAATAAGTTCAAGGTCCATGTATAAAAAGAGGATACAGGTTAGTCATGCTTAATGTTCATTGTCCATGTGATTGCCCATCAGTTAGTCTGTTATCAATTTGAATAAAATCCCTGCTAAGAAATCACTGACATGAAAATATCAGAAAAAAAAATGAAATTGATAACAGCCGTTGAGAAATCACAACATATCACAAAACTTCACTACATCATCTGTGTCCTGTGTGTGTTCTCATATGTGATGTCAAGCCTCCTTTGACAGAGAAACTTTGATCGCAGACTAAGCAGGCGAATGGTTTCTCCCCGGTGTGTGTTCGTGTGTGTGTTGTCAAGTGTGACTTTTGAGAAAACCTTTTACCGCAAATAAAGCATTTAAAAGGTTTCTCTCCGGTGTGTGTTCTCGCGTGCGCCGTCAAAGACCCTTTCAGATTGAAGGCTTTATTGCACACCGAGCAGACAAAAGGTTTCTTGCCGGTGTGCTGTCGAACGTGTCGAATCAGGGCTGAGTGGTGGCTAAAATGCGTGTTGCACACTGTGCAGGAGTATGGTTTTTCTCCTGTGTGTGTTCTTGTGTGTGCTGTCAAATTGATCTTCTGAAAAAACGTTTTGCCACAAAATGAGCAGATGTACGGTTTCTCTCCCGTGTGACATCTCATGTGTCTTTTCAGATTGCTACTGTCATTAAAAGTACTGTCACAGTGGGAGCATTTAAAGCGTGTGTTGTCAGTGGGACACGTCGTGTCAGCTTTAGAGTCTTCGTCATCAGTGTCAGGAGAGTGTGACGTTGTGTCATCACTATCTGATAGCGGAGCTAAGAGGTTGTCTGCTTGTGATCCTTCATAGTGGTCTCCATCAGCTTCCGTTGTCACGTTTTGAGTTGAGCTGCTGCTTGGAGGCTCCGCCTCTCTCTTCTCCTCACTTTCACCTTCATCATCTTCACGCTTCACAATGACATGAAACCATGGGAATTTGGCGTCATTAGCTTCCTCCAGCCCATCAATCTTCTCCTTCTCTTTAACGTGGTGGTTGTCTGTGGGACATGAGAAGACAAGACGTTTTCATTAGTAAACATATTATTGTGGCTTTGGGGATTTTAGTTTGAGATGTGAAACTTGAGCATGTCAAAATCCAGACATTAACAATGCCCACAACTTGACATCATCTGATTGCTTAAAATGTTTAGTAAATATATGGAAGAAGTACTTCTTTCATAGGCTCCAGCAAACTTGCGACCTTAATGAGGATAAGCGGTATAGAAAATGAATGAATAAAGGGGAGAATGTCTGCATTGCTGTCGTATTGGTTATCTGAGCAGCCAATAGCAATGCAGCTCAGATATCATGTGACGCTCCCATGACGCACGCTGTGTTAAACAATTTGAATGTCAGAGTATGAACGGAACCAACCTGCTCTGCGTGACGCAAACTGATGCTCCTCCAAAACAGTCTCCAGTAGTCGACGCTGTCGCTCGTTCTCCTCTTTTGTTCGAGAAAGTTCCTCCTCGTACTCTGCTATCGTTGTTTCCAACACTACAAATATTTCTTCCACAGCCGCAGTTAGTCGCTGATCCACCAACGCTCTCAGCCTTTGGACTTTACACATTTCCAAAGTGACGATGTTTACGCGGAATATGGAATACGTCGTTTTGTTAGCCCTTTTAATCCATTGGTTGACCCCTCTAACATAGATTCCAAAATGGCGATTGTCGCATGCGCGGTAAGTGTTGCTAGCTCTTTGTTAGCAGCTAGCGAGTTAAGCTAGCCTGAGAAACTTCAGAGTGCATCGAGATACCAACAAACGGGAACTAGCGGTATTTGCGCGGAATTTGTAGAGGGAAAGAGAACAAACGCGGCAACAATCCCGCCGTTTTAACAATGAATAGTGTACGTGGTAGCCCCGCGCACTCCCTGTCACAACGCTAGGCAGTCCCCGGCTATATCAAGCCTAGACACGTCAAGCACTAGGACCAAGCGGACAACGGCTGCTCAAAATGAAGCCTGTTTCCCATTGGACGGCACACAAGCTCTCCGATTGGCCCTGTCATTGCAATCTGTACCGGAAGCGAGATCGTCTTTACGTATGCGCAGAACACATCCGATCGACCTACTTTGCGGAAGTCACGTGTTGGGCAAACCACTTGGCTATTAAATGTACGTCATCCTTCGATCTATTTTACAGCATTTACACGTCACTCCCACTTCCAAACAACTTTAAGATTAAGATTGGAGGAATTACAACCTATCAACCTTATAAAAAATATTTTATATCAATGCGGCCCTTTTTTTTTCGATATGTATGAATGGATGCTATTTCTCCGTTTAGAAAAAAATATATTTCTCTAGAATAATTCATCATTGCACTCTTATGGTTGTTTAAATTCAAATAACACTGCATGTAATGTGTTGTATTGTAATAATTTATTATACGTAACCGGATATGACATTCCCACCCACGCAATGTGTACATTTTTTACATAGTTTAGTCTTGGTGAATAAAAAAAGAAACATTCAGGGAAAATAAATATACATAATAGTGCAGTATTTAAATGAGTCACAAATAAAAATAACCCTACCAATAAAGTACATGTATGAAGTACGGTTATGTACATGATAACATCATACTACCACAGCACGTGGCTGGTATAAACTTCATAATGCTTCACTTTCAACCAAAAAGATATATTTTATACAATAAATAACAGATTTAATATAGGCAGAACAATAATAATAGGCAGAAAATAATATTTTTGTCACAATTTGAAGGTACATTTAATATAAGAGTCCGTCACTCACCATTAGCTTGTGTTCCACAGCCGTCTCAGAGATGTAATGGTCAATTTGGAGTCCGTGTGTGGTTACGATGGCTATAAATCCATGGTAGCTAATGTTAGTAGCAAAACTTTACCAATTCACTGTTAGCTGACAACAAAGACTTATCCAAGGCTGTTGTTTCTTTTTTTTTTTTTTTATTTTTCTTTTTCTTTTTTTTTTAAGGTATTTCTATTTTTTTTTTTTCTAAATTTTTTTTTATTTTTTTTTTATTTTATTTTTTAAAAAAAAAATTTTTAAATTTTTTCTTTTTTTTTTTGTTTGTTTGGTTTTTTTCTTTTTGTTTCTTTTTAACTCATCACAGTTTCTGAGGCAATAAGAGGAATTGTTTTTGCGGTCTACATTACATTCATTATGTTCTTTGAAATCATTTTTATCCTTATACTTAGTTCTAACACTAGTCAATTGTTACATGGTGTACTTTGCTTATGCGCATGACAAATGTTACTACGTGTTGTGCGTTTTCATATGCCTAGCCAGCGCGGAACGAACTGGAAAAGGTTTGTTGCACACCAAGCAGGGAAAGGGTTTCTCTCCGGTGTGGGTTCTTGTGTGAATAATCAGGCTTCCCTTTTGAGTGAATCTTTTGCCACAAACTGAGCAGGCGAAGGGTTTCTCCCCGGTGTGGGTCCGCATGTGTCTCACCATGACCGAGTGCACCCCGAAGCTGGCGTTGCAGACAGAGCAGGTGAAGGGTTTCTCCCCAGTGTGCGTTCGCATGTGTTTCGTCATGACCGAGTGCACCCCGAAGCTGGCGTTGCAGACAGAGCAGGTAAAGGGTTTCTCCCCAGTGTGCGTTCGCATGTGTTTTGTCATGACCGAGTGCACCCCGAAGCTGGCGTTGCAGACAATGCAGGTGAAAGGTTTCTCCCCAGTGTGTGTTCTGGTGTGTGTTTTCAAGTGTGACTTTTGAGAAAAGTTTTTGCCGCAAATTGAGCACGTAAAAGGTTTCTCCCCAGTGTGCGTTCTCATGTGTTGAGTCAGTACTTTGTTGTGACTAAAATGTGCTTTGCACACTGAGCAAGAATACGGTTTCTCTCCAGTGTGTGCTCTTGTGTGTATTGTCAAATTTCCTTTGTGAGCGAATGCTTTACCACAAACTGAGCAGATGTACGGTTTCTCTCCTGTGTGACTTCTCATATGTCTTCTCCGATTGCTGCGGTCATTAAAGGTTTTGCCACACTGAGAGCATTTAAAGATTGCGTTGTCAGTGTGACATGTCATATCATCTTTGGGGTCTTCGTTATCCGTGTCAGGAGAATGTGACATCGCGTCGTCGCTATCTGAGAGCGGAGCTAGGAGGTTGCCTGCTTGTGATCCTCCACAATGGTCTCTATCAGTTTCTATCGTATAGTGTTGAGTTGAGCTGCTGCTTGGAGGCTCCACCTCGGCTTTTTCCTCACTTTCACCTTTATCTTCATCATCTTCGCCCTTCACAATGACACAAATTACTGGGAACTTGGTGATGTCGGCCTCCTCTGGTTTTTCAAGGTGCTCTCCCTCCTCTTTGATGCTGTGATCCTCCTCTTCATCTTTAATGTGAAGGGGCTTTGACTCATCCACTTCCTTTTTCACGTGGTGGGGCTGTGGCTCCTCCTCTTCCTCTTTAATATGAGGCGACTGGGGCTCCCCCGCTTCCTTTTTAATAGAGGGGGGCTGTGGCTCCTCCTGATCCATCCTTGAGCGCCACTCCTGCTGCCTAGGGCAAAGAGCTTTTTCACAGACGTCTGCAGGACACAAGAGGACAAGGAAAAGCTTTGTTGAGGAATAAGACTGAATCAACAGAGCCTATTCTGGCTGCAGCCAGGTAGTGCACTCCATTTTACCACAGTTGGTCTTGTTTGCTGTTAGTAATTCAACAGTGTTAAACAAAACATGCGGAGATAACGGGCATGTATCAGGAGACATTGATATTTTTGAAAGTATGAAAACAAGTTAGCAACGGTAAGATGTCAAATTAAGCTATTTTTATGAATAATGTTAATGACGATGATGTTGATGATTTATAACATGTGATGTTAGGATTTCTACAGCTGTAGAAATGGTTGTAAATAGCCATCGCTTTCTTCCGTCCACAAGGCGACGCTTTATTATCACCCTTGAGAACGCCATGCGCGGTGCTTCTAAACGCGAACACACTTAATGCACGCAAAACATTAAGTGGACGTGTCTTGTATCTTACAAAATATTCAACTTGCCTTCTGGGAGAAACGCGGGGATAAGAAGTGAACAAACCTGCGCTGTCTAACACAACTTGGTACTTCTCGTCCGGCAACGATGTCGCTCGTTCTCCTCTTTTGTTCGAGAAACTTCCTCCTCGTACTCCGCTGTCCTTCTTTCTCGCGTTTCCACACAAACCCAACACTTAATAGCCCCTGATCCCCGCTGAGCTGTGTGTTGCTAACTCCCGTGTCTCTTTGTTAGCAGCTAGCATGCTAAGCTAGCGCATGAGGCTTCGACGTGACGAGGTGGCGCTAACAGCATTGTAATGTGCACCCGCTTCCTTGGTTAATATTCAACCAAAACGGAGATTTTACGCACAGATTGGCTAACTGGCTAAAGACGTGCTACAAATAGACCAGCGCCTTGGTTTCGTCACTTCTTCTTCTTTTTCGTCGAACTATACCAGTGGAATACCGCCACCCAGTGGATGCGAAAGATCGCGATGGCAAACAGACAACAGTGTGGGAATACAGAAGACGTTTGGACATTCATTGGATAAAAATAAGAATAAATAATAAAAAAAAAAAACAGAAACACAATATAAAAAACATTACTAAGCTGTGTGCCTTTTAACAACTCCAATGTGTATTTTATCATTTACTTACAATGTGTTTGATCTTGGACGATTTCCTTTTTAAATTGCGTCTTCCTTTATTGCACCTGGGGAAATTATTAGAACATGCTAAACTTTTTCAGGAACATCACACATATCACATTTTCCAGTCTCATTCGTGCTTCCCCATTGAAACGGTGGCTTGTTTTACCCAGTGTGTCCTAATTGTCCATTATATCGACAGTATTTCACCACACACTTTATAGGCAAAGCGTGTAATGACATCTCCACACCAGAGGGAGGCAGTATTGCGCTAAACTGTACTAGCCGTGTGTGTCCGGAAGTCGCAACGTTAACCAGGCAGTCCTGCTTAACGTTAATTCCTTCGTTATTACGTTTTTACTCTGGTCTGTAGTTTAATATACGACAAATTGTTATTTTTTCGTGTCAGAATAAACCCGTCCCGGTGAAGTTTGAAGCTTCACAGGCTAGTTTAGCTTGCCGGGGGCCAACTGTTAGCGACGTACGCTGCGCGTGCGTCCCTCGCCATTTTAGACTACTAATTCAAGACGAAAGGATTGAAAAAGTTAGCAACACAACCAGATGGCCTGTTTTGCAATGGTTCTCTTTTCGCTACACATTCAGCGTAAGGAATGCTAATTACCGTTTTGACAAACTCGTCAGTGCATTTCGAAGCTTCTCTGCTTGGTTTAGCTAGCTAGCTGCTAACAAGGAAACCGTGACTTTATCAACGCGTCCATCATCAGAGGTCAAGTGTTGTGGCTGTGTGGGAAATGTGCGAAAGAGCGGTAGCAGAGTAAGAGGAGGTACTTTCTCGAGCACAAGAGGAGAAGGAGCGACGACGTCGACTTCTGGAGGTTATCTTCAAGAAGGATTGTGGGCAGGTTTGTGTTCACTTCTCTCCTTCTCATCTATGACAGTTAAAAAAACCTAATTCCTTTTGCTGACTTGAGTTCATACGCTTTATTGCTTGCATGTTTCATGGAATATTCACTGGGCTACTGCTAGACGCCATGACCGCAATGCGACCCAGAGGCGCCGCTAGGAATTCTGGGCCCTCCCTGTCACCACATCCCGGGCGTCTGTCAGTCAGGGGACCTTGGAATTCTATTAGAATATTTTTCCACGTATGCATTTAGCCGAAGTAGTAAAAGAGCCCTAACCCTATGCTCTAGTAGATGATCTGCCCAAAAAAGCATTTTGCACTAAATTAATCTATTCCCTATTACTAATATTGCTAATAATGATTCAGCAATGGGAATATACGTGAAAAATCTGGAGATGAACTGCTCATCATCTCAGTTTGGTGCATAGATGATAGCTAAGCACAGCCTCCAGAGCGAGCACGCCAGATGATGCAGCTATTATGTTTTCTGGTACAAAACCGCTTTGAAATAAAAAGGCAGCGCCCGTGGCTCTTGTGTTAAATTTCGAGTGATTCAAAGGACCTCCTAATCCTTGACATCCCATGAAATGCAACAAATGTGATTTACTGTGTTCATACTTTCTATTTAAGCTTGACTTTTCTGTCTTCTTGTGTCCAACAGATCTCACTGGAGAAGATCCTCCTCCTGAGCAGCAAGAGTGGAGCCCCAGAATGAAGCCAGGGGAGTCCCTGCCCCCCCACATTAAAAAGGAAGAGGATGAACACAGCATGAGACATGAGGGAGAGCATCTTGAAGGATTGCAAGGGCTCCCAGTGATCTGTGTCGTTGTGAAGAGTGAAGATGATGAAGGTGAAAGTGGGGAGAAGAGAGAGGCGGAGCCTCCTAGCAGCAGCTCAACTCAACACATAACAGAAGCGGCTGGAGACCACTGTGGAGGATCACAAGCACGCCACCTCTCAGCACCACTATCAGATAGTGATGACACGACGTCACACTCTCCTGACACTGCTGATGAAGACTCCAAAGCTGATATGACATGTCGCAAGGAAAGAAAACTCTTTAAATGTTCTCTGTGTGACAAAACTTTTAACGACCGTAGTAATCTCAATAGACACAAGAAAAATCACTCTGGTGAAAAACCATACATGTGCTTCATTTGTGGGAAAAGATTCTCTCAGAAACTATCTTTGACAGAACACACAAGAATACACACTGGGGAGAAACCTTTTACGTGTTCAGTGTGTGGTAAAAGTTTTTCACGAAATCAGTGTCTGAAAATACACATGAGAAGACACACGGGAGAAAAACCTTTTACCTGTTCAGTCTGCGGCAAAGGTTTTGTGAGAAGTCTGTGTTTGAAAATACACATGAGAACCCACACTGGGGAGAAACCTTTTACCTGTTCCATCTGCGGCATCAGTTATGTGCTAAATCATTGTCTGAAAAGACACATGAGAAGCCACACTGGGGAAAAACCTTTTACCTGTTCCATCTGCGGTGCAAGTTATGTACGCAATCAGTGTTTGAAAAGACACATGAGAACACACACTGAGTAAAAAACTTATTCCCGTACCATTTTAACACAAGTGTGCTGGTGAGATTTCAAATAACCTGTTGAGACAAACTTTGTTTATATCTAAAAAAAATTATCCGCCCCAGACAGGGAGTCATCTTATTACCTCATGGCTTCTCTCAACAATGTGTGTCTCCTCAGCTCAAGAAAGGCTGGTTTGGATATTCCTGTTTCGTGTGGTTGTCATGGCAACATGCCATATTCTGGTTCTTCTTGGTCCAAACGCATTTTTCTGCTCTTAAATACCTCTGGACATTGACTATCATGTGACTGTGTGTTACTTCAGACGTGCCCATTTACAGCTGTATCCTGAGATATAACCGTTATGTAACAGTGAGCATGCAGAAATATGGTGGAAATAATCGATATATTAATTTTAACTAGTGTGTGTGTGTGTGGTTGGCGTGCAAACATATAACACATATGCAACATCACCACATATGTATTAATATTGTTTTACCTTTGAAATGTAAATACAATTAGAAGACAAAAACTTCTGACAGTGTGTCGGTCATTTTTAGTTTGTCAAATTGCTAATTTGAGCCCAGAAGAGAGGCTGAAGGCTCTTAGCCCGGTTAGCAAGATAGATACTTAATTCATCTCCAAAATGTGCAAAAATGTTGTAATTATCTTAAACACTTAATCACAAAATAAAACAGTCAAGGCAGTAGATATAAGAAAATGGAACAAGAACGAATAAATACGTAACATCATTTATGTTTCACAACACTCTTCATAGGTCAAGGGTGTAATGGCACCTCCAAGCCTGAGAGCGGCGGCATCGCACTGGAATGGAGTAGCTGCGTATTGCCGGAAGTGGTGAACAAGGCTAGCTCTCGAGCTCCTATAGCTTGTTAGCTGAACGTGTACAAATGCCGAGAGCGTTAGCGAATCAGCGACTACCTGCAGCTAGCTCACTAGCCGCTAACAAGGAGCGAGCATCACGTACCACGCATGCGCCGGTCGCCATTTTGGGACTACTATTTTGGATAAAAACGGATTTAAAAAAGGCTCGCTAATCGACGAGACTTGCTCTTGTCCCGCTACACATTCCGCGTAAACGTTGCCATTTGGGAAATGTGTAGAATGCAATTGCTGAGAGCGTTGGTGAATCAGCGACTAACTGCGGCTGTTGAAGAGATATTTGCCGTGTTGGAAAGAACGATAGCAGAGTACGAGGAGGAACTTTCTCGAACCAAAGAAGAGAGCGACCGTCAACGTCGACTGCTGGACGCTGTTTTCAAGCAGCATCAAGGACGCAAAGCAGGTTTGTTTCCATACTTTGTCATCTGGTGGTTATTTCTGGTGGTATCAGGTGTATGGCATGCCTTGAAAAAGTGTCTTTTTGTTTTGCATCTAGTTCGCTACGTGTACGGTTTGGAATCTGTTTTCATCCACAACAAACCAACGTTTAGCCACTTTGTTGGCCAACACTAGAGGGCGCTTCACCCTGCAAATAGTGGCAGAAAACACAAACATGAACAGCAATGATTTTACTGTCATTTTGCACATTTTAGACATGATTTCTACAAGGTCATCCTAATAATGGTCAAGACAGTGCTAATTGGACTTTGTCTCTGTTGGGATCTTCAAATATGAAAATAGCATGCAGCCTATGGTGGCCCGATGGTGGACACCAGAGGATGGGGAGGCTGTAAAGCTGAAAAAGGAATCTTACCCAGCATGGGTGGCTCGTAGGAGTCTTGGAGCAGCTCACAGGTACCGACAGGTACCAAGTGGAAGTGGTGGAGGCAAAACCTCAGATGTGACAGGAGTTCGATGAGGCTGTGCAGCGCGAGTTTTGGCTTGCTTTGCAGAGGTCGTGGTCAACCCTCTGACACCTCAGAAACGGGACGCACTGCATGCCGACATTTCCCTCTCCATGCCTGAGGTATTTGAGGTAGTCAAAGAACTCCCCAATGGCAAAGTTCCGAGCCGAGGGTGTCGTCCTGAATCCCTCAAGGCCTTTGATGTTGTGGGATGTTGCCACAGACCAAGGTGGTGGCCCGTTTTTTTTTTTTTTTCAAGAAGGGTGACCAGAGATTGAGGGCGCGTGGGAGTTTGCCAAGCCAATCCACATGTGATTTGTGTACTTGTGTCACTTGTGCCCCCTTCTAGTGTCCTTGGCGCAGGGCAGTGCCTTGTGTGATAGATGTTTGTCTTTTTGTGTCCTGCAGATGTCAGTAAAGAACATCTTCCGAAGGAGTGGAGCTCCATGGTGGAGCAAAAGAAGCTACAGCCCCCTCACGTTAAAGAGGAAGAGAAGGCTCACAGCATCAGTCTGGAGGGAGAACATCTTGAAGGACTGGAGGCGTTCCCAATGATTAGTGTCCCTGTGAAGAGTGAAGGTGACGAGAAGAGAAAGGTGGCGCCTCCAAGCAGCAGCTCAACTGAATATGATGGAGACCACTGTGGAGCATCACAAGCAGACAACCTCTTAGCTCCACTGTCAGACAGCGACGACACAACATCACACTCTCCTGACACCGATGATGAAGGCTCTATGGCTGATATGAAATGTCACACTGACAGCACATACTGGAAGTGCTCTCACTGTGACAAAACCTTTCACCACCGTAGTAGTCTCCAAAGGCACATGAGAAATCACACAGGAGAGAAAACATTCATTTGTTCAGTGTGTGGCAAAGGATTCTCACAGAAGGCGTATTTGACAACACACACAAGGACGCACACCGGAGAGAAACCATTCACGTGCTCAGCGTGTGGTAGAAGTTTTTCTCAGAAGGCACATTTGAGAACACACTCAAAAATACACACTGGAGAGAAACGTTTTTCCTGTTCAGTGTGTGGTATAGGTTTTGTACGAAATCAAGACTTGAAAATACACATGACAGTACACACTGGAGAGAAACCATTGTAATGTTTTGTAGGTTTGGGCACAGTTTGAATCCCAACAATTCAGATTCCTTGTTTTGGTTCCGACTCCTGACTCTTTTCAGTTCCAATACATTTAAGAGGCAGGATCATAAAAGTTTGCATGGTTCAAATGAGGGAGCTAGCTGGAGTTCTTTTTGGACAAAATGTCTGGACTTATGCACAGTGTTGTGTGCCCGCAGAGTCTGACCCTCTTTTATAACTTTATACTGATTGAACACATCAAAGGCAGTGCATCTCCAGCACATAGGTGTCTCCAACTCACAAACACGTCTCAGTCACGCTTCCTCACTGTCTCGGACAGGAAATCACAACAACGTTTATTAGGCATGTATGTGTAGTTTAAATAAAGAGTAAGTCAATATCATTATCATTCACTGAAGTAACTTAATGTGGAAGCACAATTTGCTGCATTTAAGTATGCTCGGAAATCCCAGACATCAAAACAGCAAATTCTACTTAAAAAATTAAGTGGTGTTTTTGAACGCAATCTCGCATAGATCATAACATGATCAAAGTGTGACTCAAATGTTGCGCTTCTGTTAAAGAGACTAAGGTTAGATAAATGGGTGTCCATACGTGCGTGACAACTTTTAGCTTGATTTAAATTTTGAGTTCATTTGGAGGTGTTAACAGCCCTAGAAAATAACATTTACACGCATCTTGTTGTTTAGGTGTGAGGTACCAAACCCCGAAGTTCAGTCTGCGGTATGGGCTTTATACAAAATCAGGGTTTGCATAAACACGTGAACACACACTGGTTGTTGGGGTGTCTGTGACAAACACACACAAGGAGCCTATTTGTTTTTTAGCTAGTGTATTTACTTTACACTAAATTGACATAGTAGTTCGTTATTCAATTCTGTTGACGTGAAGTCTGTCGCACCAATCTCGGCGCAGGTCAAGAGTGTAATGACACCTCCACACCGAGGGAGGCAGCAGTGCACTAGAACGTAAGCTGTGCGTTACCGGAAGTAGTAAACGGGGAATGAAAAGGGTCATCTTAGCTCGTTAGCTGAAACCAACGCGTCGCTAAGAAGTGCAAAGTGAGTGTGTGAAAATGTGTAAAGTCCAAATGTTGAGAGCGTTGGTGAATCAGCGGCTAACTGCGGCCGTGGATGAAATATTTGTAGTGTTGGAAAGAACCATCGCTGAGTACGAGGAGGAACTTTCTCGAACGAAAGAGGAGAACGAGCGACAACGTCAAATGCTGGACGCTGTTTTCAAGACGCATCAAGACCGAGGACGCAAAGCAGGTTTGTTTTCACATTCAGATTTCCCCAGAAGCTGGAGCGCACACGGGAGGACATGTAATAGCATTAGCGTCACATGATAGAGGTGATGGGTGCATTCCGATTGGCTGCTCAGAAAAGGGGTTTAAGCGCGTCCACACCGAGAATTAAAAACAAAATGCCAAACGTTCTATATGCGAGTACACTGATGTATTCGTGTTGTGACGTTCACGAACGAACCTGTTATTTCGAACGGCTCGTTACCATGAACGATGGGAACCGAGTCGCAGCTGGGAATCGTTCTCGGGAAAAAGCGCAGCTGCGCGTGCTCATTAGATATGCAAATAGCATTACGCGCCGTACACGCTGCCGTCACGTGAGTGCGCTAGTAAAACAGCCACACAGAAACACGTGAATGTTCTCTGCCTCCCGGAGCAGCTGGAAGCTGTCTGTCTCTCAACAAGGAGAAGGAGTCTATTAACAAAAGACACACATACACGGAATTTGATAAAACAGTCATTCAAAACAGTGACGCCACTTTCAAAGTAGAGAATTATGGCACCACCCTGTTGAATATTTACAATGTTCCAGATCAAAATGTATCCACACATGTCAAATAAGGTTATAAGCGGGTCTTTAAAATAATTCCCCAGCATGAAGATGACTACTTTAACAGGTTGGCCTACATTGTTTCATACACTCAGGACCACCTCTCTACTTGTTTTTTTATTATGCGTGACATGAACACTGATGTATCAGATTTTAAATCTTCTTTTGCTGATCACTTAAAGCAATTTTGTTCCAAGAATGGGATGATTCTTTCTAGTCAAGTGCTCTTGCCACCGGACTGCTACACTTACATTAGCCAAGCGTGGCACACAACATCATGGTTAGACCACTGCATCTGCACAGAAGATGCATGTGACTCTGTAGAGGCCATCAGGATAAATTATGAATTTGCCACAACTGATCACGTACCATTCTCTCCATCAATAAATATGTGCAATTTTATAGCACTATTGCCTGTGAGCAACAACTTAGAAGAAAGAAAAATAAATTGGGCTAATTTGATTGAGCAAGGTCTTTTTTTTAATTTTACCCAGTCGGATACCGTATTGAATCATTTGGTATTGCCAAAAAGTGCAGTTACATGTTGTGATATAAATTTTAAGAATGTGAAACATGGTGCTGACTTATGCTCAATGTATCAGAAAATTGTAGAATCTCTTCTTATTGCAAGCAAGTCGTTTTATAAAACTAAAAAGTATAAAGCTAAGCCAGGCTGGAATGAATATGCAGAAGAGTCTCATGCTGTGGCTAGAAGAGCTTTTAAATTGTGGGCTGAAGCAGGAAAACCTAAACATGCCACCTTATTTGACTATAAGAAACGTGCAAATGCAAAGTTTAAATATGCCCTACAATATTTTAAGAGGAATGAAAACACACTGAGGTCTGACTTACTAGGAAAGAAACTACAAAGCAATATTCCGATTGAATCTTGGAAAGAAATTAGAAGATGGAACACTTTTAAAACGTCCTTTCCAATACATATCGATGAGGCAAACGGACCAGATGAAATTACTCATTTATGACAGAAACATTATTATGAGTTGTTTGTGTCAAAAGCAACTTCCTTGTGGTGGACGACGTAGACAACAATGAAGACGTGATTATTTCTGTGCAAGAAGTCAGGGAAGTTGTGAAGAACTTAAGCAACAAAAAGGCATGTGGTGCAGATAAAATATCCATTGAGCATTTAAAATGTTCCGGTAGAAAACTTTATTTGCTTCTAGCATTATGTTTGAATGGGTTTTAATTCATGGTATTTTGCCAATGTCTATGCTGTCTGTTATTTTAGTGCCCGTTGTGAAACCAAAGCTGGCCATCTAAATAGTAAAGACAATTACCGTCCAATAGCTCTGGCAAGTACCCTGTCAAAGGTCTTGAAATATATTGAACAGAATGGCGAAGTTTATTACAACATCTGACAACCAGTTTGACTTTAAATCTAGTGATTTTCTGTCCATACAGTGCTGGTTTACAGCAGTTGTTAAGGGTTTGCTCACAGTATGGGTTAAACTTTGGTATTAAATACAATTTAAAAAAGAGCAACATCATGTTTGTCAGGAGCAAAGAGGACATTAAGCTAACTTTCCCTGACTTCTCCTTGGCGGACAAAGTCTGTGATGAGACGAAATACCTGGGCCACTACATATCCGCTGACCTGTCAGATGATAGAAATATTTAGACAGTGCTGTATGCAATATGCACACGCTTACATGCTTATCCGCAAGTGCTCAGTGTCTGTTAAAATAGCACTTTTTAAAGCATATTGTACGGGTACGTATTCCGCCCACTTGTGGCGGCATTATAGAACAAGCAGTTCACGTAAACTTCAGGTGGCATACAATGATGGCGTGAGGATGCTGCTTAAGGTGCCTCGCTGGACTAGTGCCAGTCAAATCTTTGTTCAGGCTGCTGTACCAACCTGTGCTGTGAAACTTCATGTACAGATGTATGTGTAGGAACATCTTCTGTAAACGGCATCATAAATACCTTGATCAACCCTGCACAGAGCTCGGTCAGGTTCTTTTCCAGTTTGTGGAAACACTGGCATCTTAAATTGTATAGCCTAGGATCGCGGTCTTTTACAGTGTCTTGTTGGTAATATAGACCATGTATGTGTCTGAAATAAAGTTGATGATGATAAAGTTGATGATTCAAAGTCATGTTGTCATCTAATTTCTGGTTTCATAAACCTCAATAAATATAAAAATGAGCCAGATTTGTGAACGGGTCTTTGAAATGTACGGCTCACCAAGATCCGGCTTCCCTCAAAGAGCAATAGATCCCACCTGAAGGATACAGCAGGTACGTGCACAGCAACAGGCATTGACTGCCTTCAGTAGTCGCCGTCTTGGCTACGTAACAGAAGGGGCGGGACCAACTCGAGTGATTGCAGTTTGCCATTTAAAAAGGAAAGACAGAAAAGAAGCAGGTAAATATTGCAGTCGTCATTTCCAGTAAGTGTACAATGTCTCTCATGGATTTGGTACAGCACTACACTGTCAAAACTAAGTACACATAACACCCAGCATACTTAATGTGTACTGATGGAAGTACAGACGTCCAGGAAAGAGTGCAAATCTGCGAGTAAGACACACTTGTAAAAATGTCCATTTTTTGATGAGGCCAATCCGTGTCCGGAAGATTCTTGGACAGTTGGGACAGATATTTAGACATTTACTGGATTCCCCTCGACATGCAGCACGATCGTGGTCGAGTTTCCCTGGAGTTGTGGTCAATGCCTAAGTCTTTCAGAGAGGCTTTCAGACTTTCCAAGACTGTCAATTAGGACTGACAGTCTCAAAGGCTCTTGTCAGAAGCTGGCGTCTCTCTTACAAATGGAGGCGTTTTTAAAGTTTCGCAGGATGGCCTCCCAGATGGTTTGGAACAATTGATACGTTGAGGCAGGCCCAGCTGTCTTCCACATTGTCTGTGGTCGGTATAGGACAATTTCTCAGTTATTTTGTCATGCCACTGGCTGAGTTATGTTCTTCAGTCTTGAGCTATTCAACTGCTTTTGTGCAGCCTTTCCCTGGGGACGTTGTTTGTGAAGAATGACTTTTATTTATTTATTTATTTATTTATTTTAAATCTTAGAGACAATGAGCCGATGGTCAGTCATCCTGCCTAACCCCTTTTCGCATTAAGACATAATCTTTGTCTTTTTATTTATAGATGTCCAGCACATTAAAGCTGAAGAAGTGGGAGAGCGGGCAGCAGGACTGGAGGAGTTCCCAGTGATTGGTGTCCTTGTGAAGAGCGAAGATGATGAAGACAATGCTGGAGGTGAGGAGAAGCGGGAGGCAGAGACTCCAAGCGGGAATTCAACACAACACATGACAACAGAAGCTGAGGAAGGCCACAGTGGAAGATCACAAGCAGAGAGCATCTCTGCTCCACTTTCAGAAGATCACGACGATACAACGTCACACTCTCCTGACACTGATGATGACAACCCTAAAGCTGATTTTACGTGTAATGCTGACAACGCACGCCACAAGTGCACTCAGTGTGATAAAACCTTTAACGACAGCAGTAATCTGAAAAGGCACATGAGAAGTCACACAGGAGAGAAACCGTACATCTGCTCAGTTTGTGGTAAAAGATTCGCTCACAAGGGAAATTTGACAACACACAAAAGAACGCACACCGGAGAGAAACCATACTCTTGTTCAGTGTGCAACACCCAATTTAGCGACCACTCAGTATTGATTCGACACATGAGGAGACACACTGGTGAGAAACCTTACACATGCTCAGTGTGTGGTAAAGCTTTCCTTGCGAAGGGGTCTCTGACAGCGCACGCACGAACGCACACTGGCGAGAAACCTTTTAAATGCTTAATTTGTGGTAGGAACTTCTCTCAGAAGTCACACTTGAGAACACACACAAGAACACACGCGGGGGAGAAAACGTATTCCTGCTCAGTCTGCAATGCTTCCTTTAGACTCCACGCCGCGTTGTTTTGGCATATGGCAACCCACAATTAACATCTCTCAAGGGATCTCACAAGTGGAGAACAGCAGCTGCAGAACCTGAAAAAAATTACAATAAACGGTCAAGACTTTAACCAATAAACACATTGATTCTGATTATTTGCTCAATACTGTATCGTTTGGATTCAAAATAAACTTTTTTGTTTGTTTTAGTAAGGTGTACCTTTCAATTTCAATAACACACGTCACTAATGGATGATTTTTAAAGCGGTGGACGAAGGGGTCAACTGTGGCTCGGTTAACCGTAAACACTGACAGTCGTTGCACTTTTCACCCTCGCCACTAGGGGAGCTCCAGAGGGCCTATGTTCGGTGTTTCCAGATAGAGAATAAGTGAAAGCAAAACTTTAGCAGTATAGCATTTCTGTGCACAGTTGGTGAGCCCAGAATGTAATCTGACAAAGTTTCCAGTTGAAGACCGTGGATGTTTGGGAGCAGAGCTTGTGAGGGTACACATACCGTGGCATTCAAGCATAAGTAAAGCTCAATTAACTAAATTGGCTAACTTTGTGGCATCGAAGTCTTTTCATCAAACACTTTGCCACGTTTGTAAACAACCCAAATAATTACCCATACATTTGACACCAAAGCAATAAAAAACAGAATAATCTCACTTTCCCATTCATTACAGTAGTCGTTTGTTTACTTTGTATTCTATTGGTCAATTTGGGTAGCGGAAGTAAATTGTGGGAAGTGATTGGGCGGAAAGGATGTGACGTCACAGCGGACCTTGTCCATTTGCAGTACGGCTTTAGCTAGGTAGCTCGAGTGCGTGCGTACTGTGCCCAATCTCAGGGGTGTGTATTCTCAATATTTCCTCCTAATATATTCCCAGTGCACGTTACGATGTTGTTAATTCAACAGAGACCGAAACATCTCTTCCTAGCGTCACTTTGGAGCGTCTCGAGCTCAGCTTGTTAGCTGCTCACGGGGAGACACGGAAGTTAGCGACACGCTGCTCGGTGTTGTGATTGTGTGAAAATGTGTAAAGTAGAAATGCTGAGAGCGTTGGTGGATCAGCGGCTGACTGCGGCCGTGGAAGAAATATTTGTGGTGTTGGAAAGAACCATAGCAGAGTACGAGGAGGAACTTTGTCGAACCAAAGAGGAGAACGAGCGACAACGTCAACTACTGGACGCTGTTTTCCAGAATCATCACCGAGCAGGTTTGTTTACTTTTACTTATTATACTTATCACATTTTTTATTGAAATCTTCGCGATGAGGATACATGCGTTCAGTGTTCACACTAATCGTTTAAGCATAAATACGAAGATTAGCATGGTTTAGCATCGTCTCACCGCTACTCTCCAGTACCCCACACACACAAGGACCCCCGTTAATAGCTGTCTCCGGCAATGCCTGTAAAGTGCGACTTTTATTCTCGTTAAGTGATGACTTTACTCTCGTAATATTACAACCTTCTCCTTGCAAATGTACAACTTTATTCTTGAAATATGATCATTTTAGTACTCCATCTTAACAGGCATTGCCTCAGACAGCTATAAACACAGGGGACTTGTGTGACCTTTGACCGGGGTCAACATAACTTCTTTTCTCGTACAATTACAAGTTTTAATCTCCAAATATTAAGATTTTTTTATGTGGCCCGAATACTCCGCGTTAGTGTACAGGAAAGGTTGTGATGCTTTGTTGTAAAACTCATATCACCTCCTGGTGATCTTGCATAGATAAATAATCCGACATCTTGGCAGTCAAATTTATACATTATTTCTGCAGAGCATAACATATCCTGCAGTTATCTGACAGTTCACTGCATCCCCCTGGGGAGGGGGCCGGGCCCTTACTATTTGAGAAGCACTGCTTTAAGGTGTTTTAGATCATTGCCTTGATGAACGGCACCCTGGCAGTAGTAGTTGTGCACCCGACTGTGCAAAACCCGACTTCTTGTGACCTGCAGACATCATTGAGGAAGATCTTCACCCTGAACAGCAGGAGTGGAACTGCAGTGTGGAGCAGGACGCCCCCCAGACCCCCCACAATAAAGAGGAGGAGCCACGGCCCCGCCACATTAAAGTAAAAGAGGAGGGAGAGCATCTGGAAGGACTGAAGGAGTTCCCAGTGACTGGTATCCCTGTGAAGAGCGAAAATGATGAAGACAAAGATGAAAGTGCGGAGAAGAGCGGGGCGGAGCCTCCAAGCAGCAGCTCAACGCAACACATGACAACAGAAGCTGATGGAGACCACAGTGGAGTGTCGCTATCATATCGTGACAACACGACGTCCCATTCTCCTGGCACGGATGGGGAAGACGCTAAAGCCGCAATGATTTGTCACACAGGAGAGAAACCATTCTCCTGCTTAGTGTGCGGTAAAAAATTCTGTCACCGGGACAATCTGAAACGACACGCGAGAATACACACCGGAGAACAAGCTTACTCCTGCTCATTTTGCCACGCTATTTTTAGTGTTCGCTCAGGGCTGATGCAACACCTGAGAACTCATACCAGTGAGAGACCTTTCCCCTGCTCAGTCTGCGGCGAGAGATTCTCTCACCGGGGACATTTGAAGAGACACGAAAGAACGCACACCGGCGAGAAACCTTTTTCGTGTTCCCTTTGTGGCCTGAAATTCTCTCGAAATACCCATTTGATGACGCACATGAGGACGCACACTGGCGAGAAACCATTTTCCTGCTCCTTTTGCGGTAAAAGATTCTCCCTGAAGGGGAATTTGACGTCACACGAAAGAAGGCACACCGGCGAGAAAGTGTATGGTTGCAGTGTGTGCCAGAAAAGGTTCTCTTACAAGTACCAGGTCAGCAATCACAAGTGTGCTGGTTAGCATTTCAGCCGTCAAACATTTCAGTGGCTTTGTTAGACATTTTATCACTTCCGTTCATAAAGAAGGAAGGGCGAGAAGTAGCGTTTAGTAAGCACAGACAAGACAAAAATACACGACGGGCATTCATTAGAAGCAGTGTTTCCCTATAAGGAGTTGCCAACTAGCGAGTAATCGGATTTTGACACGAAAGCACGAGTACTGCTGGTGTGGGCCACGCCCCCATCTATAAGCGCCCACAGGTCTTGTTTGTGACATTAAAAAAAAGACAGAAAAAAATTCATTTGTGTTTGATTGTCACTTGATATTCTCAGAATATGCAACAAAAATTACAACTTCATTTTTTTTGTTTCCCATGGTATTACAACTTGTAAAATTTAACATTTTTTTTGTGTTTAATATTTACTCTCTGTGTTACTGAAATGATATTATTTTTCATCATATAGTTTATTTTTCCAACTATTAATTGTAAATATTTTTATCATAATTATGACTTTAATTCCATAAAAATTTATTAGTTTATTAATACAATTTTTAAATTATTAAATCAATTTTAGTAACATTTATGCAACCCAATTTATTCTGCTGTCCTTTTTCCAGAAGTGTTTTATAAAAATAACATGTTTTGTCTTGAACATTTCAGCTCCATGGTACTGAACAGCATAATATTACAGGTTTATTCTTTTTAAAAAACAATTTCTCATTAGAATACAACTTTCTTTCTTTACCTTTTTTTTTCTTAATGTTTTGACTTCATTTTTGCAAATATTTCAACTTTCTTCTACATCTTAGCTTTGTGATGTGGGTGAAAAAGTCTATTATTGTTATTTACCTAGTACCACATGCAGGGGTCACTTCTAGTAAATCAAACCAGAAATGAAAACATATTGCTAACAGGAAGTAAGGCATTTTCAAATTTCTCCTGACATTTCACTGTAAATTATATTTCTACACCATTACTAAATGATCATTTCCTGCTTCACTCCAAATAGTCACAACACGTAATGACTTATAACTATATCTGCAAAATATGCATATACGACTTTTTTTTCTTAATATTTTGACTTTATTTTTGTAAAATTACAGCTGCTTGACCATTTTTGGTGGGTTTTTTCCCCCAGCCGTGTGTTGTGTTGCCAAAAGTCGGGCAACTTAACTGACAGCGCCGACGTTAGCCACCTCGTTAGCTCATATTGGCCCAATGTGTTCATTCCACCACGGGAGGTATGTGACGTTACACATGTCGGCATTGGTTGATATCGAATATCAACAGAAAAGCCATTATCGGACATCCCTACTTTATTCTCATAATATTGTGACTTTACCCTGATAACATTAGAACTTTTGGTGCAACCTATTTTTCAAAAATATATAATATATTATACTATAATATACTGACTTTATCATTATATCATATATTATAAATATATTATATTATGACATTTAGTATATAATGTCATATACATACATATGACATAATATGTTATAATAACATAATGTTATGTATATATACATAATAATAATATGATTGTATAATAATATAATGATATATTTAAAACATTACGTTTTTCAACTTTTGTGCAATTTCTGCTGTTATTCTTCTTGTTAAATTATATTTTTACAACGTCGCGGGCTAATAAGACAACAGAAATGGCTTATAAAAGTCAATCTCCAGAAAGGGGTACCAAAAGTGCGACATAGCAAGCAAAAATTTAAGTTGCTTTTTTAAATTAATTTTGCATAATCAAAATGCATCACCACTTGTGTTAATTAATAAAAAATATAATTATTTTTAAAAGAAAATATCACATTTTGGTATATTTTCTGACATGAGTCAACCAACATTTACATTTAAAAAAATATTTGTTTACTTGTTTTGTAATGACAGTTTGATTTGCACTTTGTAGTAGTAAATACATTTGCTTTTTAATTTTTTGGGTGATATTTACAGTATTACTCAGATAAGAACGTGTAACGAAACCTCCTCGCCGGTGGGGGGCAGTAATGCTAAAATGCACCAGCTTTGTTTTGTCTTCCGAAAATGAAAAGTGGGACAAGGGAAGGAACGAAAGAAGGTGGCGAAACGGTGTCGTGAAGTCCTTGTTATTGTATTTATCACCGCTTTTTTCCTAATTGTGAACTTAAATATGGCACGTAGCGGATTCAACATTATTAAGTCGGGAACATTATTAAGTCGCAGCGTCACTTTGAAGCGTCTCGGGACTAGCTTAGTTTATTTTAGCTTAGCTTAATTTAGCTAGCTGCTAACAAAGAGACGGAGTGTGAGTGTAAAGTGTTGTGATTGTGTGAAAATGTGTAAAGTAGAAATGCTGAGAGCGTTTGTGAATCAGCGACTGACTGCGGCCGTGGAAGAAATATTTGTGGTGTTGGAAAGAACCATAGCAGAGTACGAGGAGGAACTTTGTCGAACCAAAGAGGAGAAGGAGCGACAACGTCAACTGCTGGACGCTTTTTTCAAGCAGCCTCAAATGGGGTCACACAGGCAAGGTTAGTTTGCGTCTTCACTGATCAGGTATCGTAACATACCTGTTTACAATTGGGCAATGTAGTTAATAACACCAGATTACGGAGGACTCGTTGACTCTATATACGTACTGTTAAGAAACTACAGAGTCCTACCTGAAAATGTAGTAAGTTATATTTAAAGTATACTACATGTTTAGTGTCGGACTATTTACGTTTATTTTTCTTGTGTCCTGCAGACACCAGTGAGGAAGGTCTCCGCCCTGAGCAGCAGCAGGAGGAGCCACAGATTAAAGAGGAGGGACCGGAAGGGTTTCCCGTGATTCGTGTCATTGTGAAGAGTGAAGATGATGAAGACAAAGATGGAAGTGAGGGGAAAAGAGAGGTGGAGCCTCGGAGCAGCAGTTCAACTCAACACATGACAACAGACGCTGATGGGGACCGCTGTGGAGGATCACAGGCAGGAAGCCTCTTAGCTCCGTTATCAGATAGCGACGACACAACGTCACACTTTCCTAACACTGATGATGAAGACTCGAAAACTGATACGGCGTGTCAGGCTGACAACACACGCCTTAAATGCTCTCAGTGTGAGAAAACCTTTAGCAACAAGTCAACTTTGACAAGACACCTGAGGGTCCACTCAGGAGAAAAACCATTTATTTGCTCAGTTTGTAGCAAAAGCTTCAAATTGAAAGACACTTTGATCAGACACTTGAGGATACACACCGGGGAGAAACCATTCAGTTGCTCAGTTTGTGGCAAAGGATTCTCTGTCAGGGGAAACTTTATTACGCACATGAGAACGCACACTGGAGAAAAACCATATGCCTGCACATTCTGCAGCAAGGGTTTCCGTGCTCGTCCGGCATTGGTTAAACACTTGAGAACGCACACGGGGGAGAAACCTTTCAACTGTACAGTCTGCGCCGAAAGATTTTCTCAGAAGGAAACGTTGCATAGACATTTACGAACTCACTCTGGGGAGAAACCGTTTACCTGCTTAGCGTGCAGTAAAACATTTTCCATAAAAGGACAATTGATTGCACACACGAGGACGCACACAGGAGAGAAACCTTTTACTTGCACAGTCTGTGATAAAACATTTTCTCTCAAGGGCAACCTAATAAGACACACAAGAACGCACAGTGGGGAGAAACCTTTTTCCTGCCCGGTCTGTGACAAAAGTTTCAGTGACAGTTCGGGATTGATTATTCACAGGCGGACGCATACAGGAGAGAAACCCTTTCCCTGCGCAGTCTGTGGGCAGCGATTTTCTATGAAGGGACACTTGATAACGCACACAAGAACGCACACCGGAGAAAAACCATTTTCCTGCTTGGTGTGCAACACAAGTTTCAGTTCTCACTCAGGACTGGCTCAGCACATGAACAAACACAACTGAAAGGGTTTTAGCTTCGACTCTGGATAGTTGGAAGCGTTTCTTACAGTCCTCGAGTAGATGCGATGCCAAACGTGTGGCTACAGCACAAAGTTGCTCCTGTGTTGTCGTGTAAAACTGGTAATCGAAGTGTATAAACCTTTACTATGTTCCTGGTTGTACTACATTAATTTTTCTTTGATGTTTTTAGCACGCAACACCTTCCCTGTTTTATTGTCCCGCAGGGCAAATGCAGCTGTGATGCTTTACGGGTTACAGTAACGGCGGCCTCCCGATCTGCAAATAGTTGCATTTGTCATGATATGGAATATTTCATGTTGTTGTGCTTAAAGTACAGTTTTCATGGTTGCACGTCAGTTCAGAGGCGTTCCTGTCATCTGCGGTGGCTCGTGGTCTGAAATAAACGCCGTTCCACAGCCCACCGCCGTTTCGTTCTTGTCAAAAAGGAGAGTGAGGCGTTGGCGTCAGAAGTGGGATCGCATATGGACTTCCGCATGCTGCAACGCTCAAGGCGTGTGATGCAATGCGCAGACACTTTGTGGGAATGAAAGACATTTTGGTTTTAGCATCTATAGTTCTCTGTATTCAGTTCTTCCCTTGTTTTAAAGTGAGATAATTGTATATTTTAAAGTACCGTAGTTCTGATACAACATCTACATTGTAGCACGTTGTTGTTAATTGTGGTGTGTAGTAACCAGGTGTTGCCGGTAGGTGGCAGTCTTTCACCGTCTTTAGTCTTCCCAATGTGGAAGCAAACGCAAAGACATAACGTTAGCAAAGTAACGTTCTCCACTACGGCACCGTTCGCTTATTTGCATGTCCTAGTACATTAGTTATTTCCAAACAAAAAGGACAGAAACATTTTAAAAGCTTGATTTGCGGTTAGAACTACTCTCAAAAGTGGCACTTGACAACACACACAAATACACGCCAGGGAGAAAACGTATTCCTGCTCAGTCTTTGGCACATGACAACCCACAGCTAACTTTTGCCTTAAGTGATCTCACAAGTGCAGGAAAAGAAGATGCAGGAGTTACAAAAAAATGCAAGCATAGCGTTACTATGCACCGGTTGGTGAGTGTAGATGTTGGCGACTTCTTACACTCCAATAGAAATGACATGGCGCTCAGCCATAAGTGAATCCGTGTAGTGGAATAGATTATCAGGTCAAATTGATCCCGGCCAATACCAAATTACATTTTTGCATTGAATCTTATCCTGTTTGTGTCCACTTTTGGATCAATTGAATGAACTAATCCAAGTCTTTCCATCCCACACCCTGTTTGGCAAAAACAAATAATGAAGCCGCCAATTATCAGCAAATTAATAATAAGCATGAATAGTTTTTGTCTGTTTTTAATGTTTCAACTTTAGTAGTATTTGTCAATTTTCTTCCTGCAATATTGGGACTTAATAATAATAATATCCCATAATATTTCGACTTAATTCCCTTACATACATACACCTTTTTCCACAACCAAATTTGCAAAAAATTCCAATATATTTTGTTGCTTTTTTCTTTGTTAAAATTTAATATTTCAACTCTGATACTGAAATAAAATAATTTTGCCTCATAATAGTGTAAAATTGCACCTTCTTTTCTTGTTACTTTTTCTCTTAGTATTTTCACTTTATTTTCTTAAAATGACAGATGTTTCTTTCATTTCTGCTGATTTTGAAAATTTTTCTGACTAGCAATTTTTTTTTTTGGTAATGTATGACTTAATTCCCAAATAGTATGACTTAATTATTCTTATTATATAACTTTTTTCTCAACCTAAATTCAAAATTTGTATTGTTTTTCATATTATTATAACTTAAAATATATTTAAACTATGTAACTAAAATGGAATTTTTTTCTTGTATTTTTCTTAGTATTTTGAGTTTATACTTGTAAAATGTTTCTTTCATTTCTGACATTTTTTTTCTCACTTTTTTCCTCTCAATTGTTTTCTAGTAATTGATGACTTTATTCCCAAAACATTTTGACTTTATTTCTATCATATCAATAAACCATTACAACTTTATTCAACTGTTTTGTTTGTTTTCCATATTATTACGACTTTAACACTGTCATAAAATATTTCTACTTTATGCTACCTAAAATGACGTTTTTTAAAACAACAAACAATACAACATTCTGGGCTATCGCAATGCTCTTGTAAAATTACAAACGTTTTCTCAAAATATTTTGACTTGATTCTTGTAAAATTACTCTCCTTTTTTTCTTGTTAAGTTATCATTTTAGAATGTGCCGCGGGCCAATAAAAATAAACAGCCTGGGGCCGTACTTTGGACACCCCAGTTCTAACACAACAAGCCACATGGTAGTACCTCATCTATAGAGTGTAGTAACCGAGTATCTCCACTAGGTGGCAATATTCTGCCGTCCTTATTTAATTCCTTAAGGTTAGCAAAGTAGCTCGTCAAGCTTTGCTAACATTGCGGCACTGTTCGCGTCTATCCGCACGTCTGGGTACATATCTATGTTGATCTGAATCCTCTTGTTTCAGATCGATTCGCCTGCGTGCGCTTTGAAGCTTATCACGCTAGCTTAGCTTGCTAACAAGAGACACCGGAAGTGGTCAACACATCGCTAAGCGGACATCGGGTGTGAGTGTGAAGTGTTGTGATTGTGTGAAAATGTGTAAAGTAGAAATGCTGAGAGCGTTGGTGGATCAGCGACTAACTGCGGCTGTGGAAGAAATATTTGTGGTGTTGGAAAGAACCATAGCAGAGTACGAGGAGGAACTTTCTCGAACCAAAGAGGAGAACGAGCGACAACGTCAACTACTGGACGCTGTTTACAAACCAGAGGATGAATCCCAAATACCAGGTATGTTCTTTTCGTCCTCTAATACGTTTTGGTAGCTTTTATTCGACCTGAATACCACAGGCCTTGCATGAATTAAAGCTAATCAGCACTGCGCATGCGTGCACTGGTCGCCATTTTGGAAACTCTACATTTAAACTCAATTGCTACGGCAACTCCTCTTGGACAAACAATGTGAAGAGGGGGTCAGGCGTCTTCAATTAAAATTAATTACCGTCCGCTTGTACGTTTGTTTCCACTTTCCCCCCCCCTTAAATTGCATCATCATTATAGCCAATATGAATATAAAATGTACTGAAACCCTGCTCATCACCCTGTTGTTCCATAACAACACAATTATCACTTAAATTACATTCAACAGAAAACGTGAGCATATTTCACATGAATAATAAAATAAAACAATGAATGAACACAATTGGCTTATTTTAGGTGAAATAAAACTGCACCGGTTTCTTGGAAAAAATACATTAAATAGTAACAATTTGTGTCTCTAAGTGGTCGTGGGTCTGTGTCGGGACGGGGGTCTACCATTTGGTGAAAGCAGATTTATATTTTCCTTTCATAACCATTAAATATTGTATGTGTTTTGGGGAGTACATCTGGCCACATAATAGAGCTTCGTCTATAGAATATTTTGGCCACAATCGCCAGGTGTGTACTGGTAGAAGAACCGTGTTGCACTTTGTGCGTCCTCCTGCCCATTAATAACTTTATTTAGACATTTTAACATGTAACCTGACTTTTGCCAAAGCCTGTGTTTGTCTTCTTATGTCGTGCAGACAGAAGTGAAGAAGATCTTTTTCCTGGGCAGCAGGAGTGGCGCTCCAGGGAGCCCCATCCCCGCCACATTAAAGAGGAAAATGAGGAACCAGAACCCACCCATAGCAAAGTGTGGAAGTTCCCAGCGATCCGTGTCATCGTGAAGACTGAAGATGATGAAGGTGAAAGTGAGAAGAGAGAGGCGGAGCCTCCAAGTGGCAGCTCAACTCAACACATGACAATAGAATCTGATGGAGACCACTATGGAGGATCACAAGCAGACAGCCTCTTAGCTCCGCTATCAGATGGCGACGACACGACGTCACACTCCCCTGACACTGATGACGAAGACTCAAAAGCCGCTGACAAAACACTCTTGAAATGCTCACACTGTGACAAAACCTTTAATTACCCCAGTAATCTGAAAAGACACATAAAAAGGCATACGGGAGAGAAACCCTTTGCCTGCTCATTTTGCGGTAAAAGATTCGCTCATAAGGGAAATTTGACGACACACACAAGAACGCACACTGGAGAGAAACCATATTCCTGCTCAGTGTGCAACACATGTTTCAGTGACAAGTCAGTACTGATTCGACACATGAGAGTTCACACCGGGGAGAAACATTTTGCTTGTTCGGTGTGCGGTAAAGCTTTCTTTATGAAGTGGTCTCTGACAGCACATGCGCGAACACACACGGGAGAGAAATCTTTTAAATGCTAAATTTGTGGCAAGAAGTTTTTATTTAAGTTATTCCTGCTCAGTCTGCAAGGCAACGTTTGGACTGCGTGCTGAGTTGTTTTGGCACATGGCAACTCGCAGCTAACATTTCCCTCAAGTGATCTCACAAGTGCATTAAGTGAAGCTGCAGGACTAAAACAAAAAAGGGTCAAGACTTTGACCAACAACCACACTGATGCTGACTTCCTTTCTAACTTTGATATTGTCCTAATTTTAAGGTTTGGATTCAGATGAAACTTTGTCCGGATCAGTAAGGTGGACGAAAGAGCCAACTGTGGCTCCGTTAACACTGACAGTTGTTGCACTTGTCGCCCTTCCCACTAGGGGAGCTTCAGAGGACTGATGTATGGCGTTCCCACTTTTTTTCCATCTTTCAATGTGCCATGTTTAAAGCTCCCTGGCAAAGTGTAAACGGCTTTCTTCTGGTAATTTATGACTTTATTCTCCAAATATTTAGACTTTATTTTTTTAATATTATAATTTTTTTCACATTTTCAAATAATTACTTTTTTTAAATTTGTTAGTTCATTTATGCTTAAAAATATTTAAACATTATAACTACTAATATTAAATTATTTGTGCTCAGAAAATTATTTATTTTCTTGTAAAATCATGCATCTTTTTATCTTAGTATTTTGACTTTATTCCTGAATTAAAGATGTTAAAATTATTCTTCAATTAAAAATGTTTGTTAGATTTCTGCAGTTCAATTTTTTGGTTTTGTTTTGTTATTTAATATCTGACTATTTGAACTGTAAATCTTGTTCTGGTAATTTATGAATTTATTCCAAAAATATTTTAAATTTATTGTTATATCTTTTGCGCAAACTAATTTAAAATAAAATACAACTTTATTCATTGTTATGTTTTTCATATTATTACAACTTTGAACAATTGTTTATTATTACAACTTTATGCAATTGAATGAAATTTTTCCTCACAATATTAAAACGTTCTGGGCTATACCAACGTTTTTGGAAATGTATGTTTTTTCTGTTCATATTTTTACTTTAATCTTGGAAAATAACTGCTTATCTTTATACATTTGCATGTGTTTTCTAGTTATTATATATTTATTATAATTTTTGGACACCACTGTATCCTTGTCGTAATAATACCTAATTAGCCACGGTAGTGTGTAGTAACCAAGTGTTTCCGGTAGGTGGCAGCATTTTACCGTCCGTTTTCTTCCCATTGTGACCCCCATCGTGGAAGCAAAAACCGAAGCCCTAACGTTAGCAAGGTAACTCCTCGTTTTTGCTGGCTTTGCGGAGCCGTTCGCTGCTTTGTGCGTGTAGCTGTCCATTACATAAGTCGTCTGACTAAAAAAAAAATTTCCTTTCGTTTCAGGTCGAGTCGCCAGCGTGCACGTTGACGCTTCTCCGGGCTAGCTTAGCTTGGCTTGCTAGCTTGCTAACAAAGAGACGCGGAAGTGTTAAGCGGAGATCGAGTGTTGTGATTGTGCGAAAATGTGTAAAGTCCAAATGCTCAGAGAGCTGCTCAATCAGCGGCTAACTGCAGCCGTCGAAGAAATATTTGGACTGTTCGAAGTCATGATAGCAGAGTACGAGGGGGAACTTTCTCGAACAAAAGAGGAGAACGAGCGTCAACGTCAAATGCTGGACGCCATTTTCAAGCCAGAGGATGAATTACAAAGAGCGGGTATGTTTTTATTTCCTACTACACGTTCCGTAGTTTTTAAAAATCATTGTTTAAAAAAAAAAAAAAACGACTAGGCCTCAGGCCTTTCACGAGCTGAAACCAAGCAGCACTGCGCATGCGTACAGTGGTCGCCATTTTGCAACGGTATGGACGTGTAGTTATTTGAAACGGTAATAGAAGTACTACGGCAAGTCCATTTGGACAAATTTTACGGTGGCAAACACTTTTTCTTTCAAAGCTATTATATCGGTTTTGGGGAATAAATGTGAATGGATATAATCCCATTGGTTCTTTCTTCCCTCTTTACAATCACTTAACCATCAGTAGGAAGTGGACAGTAAATGTACGCTAAAGCTATAGTGCTAGTAAGAAACATTGGGAAGTATAATCCGAGCAAAGGCCTGTCTTAAGTGTATGGAGTAACCATAAAAACAAAGTTGAAACGTTTACCCTAGATATTTTCCCAACATTGGCAGTGTCGTTTGCGGCCCACTGATGTTATAAAATACAAAGTGTGTAGACCCACAATAACACGTTAACATGTAACTTGACTTTCTTCTTGTGTCCCGCAGATGTTGGTGAAGATGATCTTCCCCCCGAGCATCAGCAGTGGAGCTCCAGGGTGCAGCAGGAGGAGCCCCATGCCCCCCGCATCAAAGAGGAAGAGGAGGAGCTAGAGCCCGGCCACATTGAAGATGAAGATATGGAGCCGGAGCCCACCCACAGCGAAGTGTGGACTCTGGAGGAGGGTGATTTCACCAAGTTCCCGGTGGTTCGTGTCATCGTAAACACTGACGACGACGAAGACAAAGGCCAGAGGGAGATGACAAGAGAGGCAGAGCCTCCGAGCAGCAGTAGCTCAACTCGCACTCGACACGTAAAAGCAGAAGCTGATGAAGACCACTGTGGAGGAGGATCACAAGCAGACGTAGCTCCACCGTCCGATAGCGAGGACGCGTCACACTCTCCTGACAGCGATGACGAGGACTCGAAAGCTGATAAGACGTGCGACAGCAAAACCTTGAATTGTCCCGTGTGCAACAAAACCTTTACCTACGGCAGTTACCTGACGCGACACATGAGGAAGCACACGGGGGAGCAGCCATACATCTGCTCGGTTTGTGGGAAAGGATTCTCGGAGAAGGGGAACCTGATGAAACACTCGAGAACGCACACTGGAGAGAAACCGTTTTCCTGCACAATCTGCAACAAGAGCTTCCGAGAGCCGTCGACGCTGAACAAACACAAGAGAACGCACACGGGAGAAAAACCTTTCAGCTGCTCGTTTTGCGGCAAAACGTTCTCTCAGAGCGAGCACATGAAAATACACACGAGGAGACACACGGGAGAGAAGCCGTACACGTGCACAATCTGCAACAAAAGTTTCATCGACTGCTCGACGATGGTGCGGCACATGAGGACGCACTCGACGCAGTGACGTCACACGACTACGCAGAAGATATGTGCGGTGAAAGATGCGCTCATCGGAACCATTGTAACGTGCTGGTGAGAACAGCGGCAGCAAATGAAGCAGCGGGACTTGAAAGGTTTCGGTGAACAGTTTGAGGACAGCATGGATCCCCACGTGCTTGTTGTAAATACATTTTCATGTATAACACATAGATGATACCTCCTGTCATTAAACGACCACATCCTTATGCTAGACTAGAGACAAGTGTCAGATGTACACCACAATAAACGATGGTAGCATTGAAGTGGTTTTTTTTTGTTTGGTCTGGTATTTCCTAACAGCTGCAATCAAAGGTACACAGGAAGTGAACTGTGAGTCCATTTTTCAGTTAAGTCATCCTTGGACCAACATGATGCTCCCTTAAAAAGTCCCTGAGCTGACAACTTGGCTTAAATGTGTTATATATGGTTTGTAATCATGTTCTACATTATTTGATTTTAGAAAGAAATGAGCAAAAATGACATTTATACCCATGACGAGCTAGAGCAGTGTAAACAAACGCCTGCTCCGGTAGCTGGTCGACTTGCAGAACATTATTCATCAAAATAGTAAACATGGCAAAATTTTGTGTGGCTGTTGATAGTGTCCACACGACACTTTAAGTTTGGTTTCTTTTTTTTTTTCCAAAAGATGAATATTCAAGACAAAAATGGGTGACGCAAGTGCAGGTTGACTTGGTTTAGTGTATTTTCTTCATGCAAAAATGTTGAGTTGCTGTAGACAGTGTCCAAGTGATTTTGTGTGTTTGGTTTTTTTTCCAAAAGAGGAAAAATGGATGAAGCAAGTGCAGAAAACGAGAGACGGAAGGGCGCTCACCTGGAGTTCTGTTCGCAGTGATCATTTCACTGATGGCTGCTATGAAGGAACAAGAAGCATTTGACTTGAAAGTACAGTATAAATGCATTTTTTTTAACGGCTCCTCTTGCGATGGTACACAGAAGGAAGGCAATGAAGACCTCCGTATGCTCATCAATAAGCTGATTTTAAAACAGATTGAAGCATAAGCAGCTCCAGAGTAATTTGCACTTAACCATTCTGTGTCTTAAGCCTTAAATCTCCAAGTTCTCCATTTGATGTTTTTCCACCTCTGGGACATCCACGTAACACTGAAACAACATCAAAATTAGACTTCGGAGTGACGTTTTCTACTAAATGAACATCAGCGCGCTCTCAAAACTGCGACGTCGCTTCTTTCTTTCCGCTTCCACGAGTGTCATCGGTCACGTGCTTCAAGGACCGCGACACGCCCGACGAACCCGAGCGAGCGAGCGAGAGAATGTCGCCATATTTCTACGTCAAATGTCACGTTCTTGCGTCGACGAAACCGCAATTCATTCCCCGTCTCGGTGAACTTTGGACGCTTCGCCGACTGGCTCAGCTTGCTAACTGCTAGCTAGCAGAGACGCGGAAGCGCCAAGCGGAGATCGAGTGTGAGGGTAAAGTGTTGTGATTGTGTGAAAATGTGTAAAGTAGAAATGCTGAGAGCGTTGGTGGATCAGCGACTGACTGCGGCCGTGGAAGAAATATTTGTGGTGTTGGAAAGAACCATAGCAGAGTACGAGGAGGAACTTTGTCGAACCAAAGAGGAGAACGAGCGACAACGTCAACTACTGGACGCTGTTTTCACGAAGCGCCGGGTTGAGTTTTCCTTCGCAGGTTTGTTTCATACGTTTGTTGTCCCTGTGAGAATCTTCCAGATGAACGCGCTGTCTCGACGTCTCATAAAAACACGACCGCAACGAGACGCGATCGATATTAATATACTGATAATGTCCAGGGTTTGAGTGCAGATACGATGTCGATACCGATATTTGCAGCAGCCTTCCCATCAAATCCTCAAAGGATCAAATTAGTAACTAATTAAAGTAACTAGTCCAAATGCCGTAATAAGAGGTGTAGGTTATATAACAAAATATGTTTTTTGAACATTAGTTCATAACATTTACCAGCAGGACGATGCTTTGACAAGATATCGTGAATCTGCACGTTTGGTATGTCTGTGGTTGCTTACCTCAATTTAGGCATTTCATGTGGTTTAGAGCAGAGGTGGAGAAACTGCGGCCTGTGGCCCGCCAAGTGTCTTAATTCGGCCCGCCAGGCATTTCAAAATAAAAAAAAAATCTTTTAATATCAGAATTGCCGCCAGAAACATGACTTGCAGTGCTATTTTCAAAATGCAACACAACACGCCCACACACGACGTGAATAACAAACCTACTGCAACATGTGGGTATGCAAAAAAATATCTGTGCACAATACCCACGCCAAAAAAACATTCCTGCCGCAAGGCATGCTGGGTAGCTTGTGGTACTCTTTCTCCCAACATTTTGCTGTGTTTGTTAACATACTCTTGATATCCAATGTTTTATTGGGCATACTTCTTTTTCTTGTTGCCTTGGGACTACCCAGCATACCTTGCGGGCATTCGGAAATAAGTTGTTGTTATGTTTAGTGCTCAGTTGTTGTTTTGTCACCCACATAGTGTTAGAAGTCGTAGTGTGTGTGTGTATATAATATGTCTGCCAAGTTTGCCCACCTCTGGTGTAAAGTATCAAAATTCAATGTTTTTAGAACTTTTTAATGCGTGCGTCTATTACTCACTTTTTCGCCACCCGTGAGGGATCATGGAAACTTCCTTATTCCTTGTCAATAATACTGAACTCCTGTTTTATAAGAATGGAGCTTTACTACATGGTGTGTTTTGTCTTCTTGTGTCCCGCAAGATGCCAGTGAAGATCTTCTCCCCGAGTGGCGCTCCAGGGTGCAGCAGGACGAGCCAGACCAGCCCTACGTTAAAGAGGAAGAAGGGGAGCCACAACACCAGCACATTAAAGAGGAAGAGTTAGAGCTCCCCCACATTAAAGAGGAAGAAGAAGAACACGGCGTCAGTCAAGAAGGAGAGACCGAAGCTGCCGGAGACCACTGTGGAGCATCACAAGCAGACAACCTCTTAGCTCCGTTATCAGATAGTGACGACACAACACCGTCACACTCTCCTGAAACTGATGAAGATTCGAAAACCCGTCACGCCGGCAACACACGCTTCAAATGCTCTCAGTGTGATAAAACCTTTGGCAAAACGGGAGCTCTTAAAACACACATGAGGTATCACACAGGAGAGAGACCCTACATATGCTCAGTGTGCGGTAAAGCCTTCACTATAAAAGGACACTTGAGCAGACACGGCAGAACGCACAGTGGGGAGAAACCACATGCCTGCTCAGTTTGCAAGACCAGTTTCAGCGCTCGATCGGCGTTGGTTCAGCACATGAGGACGCACACTGGAGAGAAACCTCACACATGCTTGGTCTGTGGTGAAAGATTCTCCCAGAAGGGAAACTTGAGCAGACACACAAGAACACACAGTCAGGACGGCATTTTCAGATGCTCCATCTGCGGGAAAAGCTTCTCTCAAAAAGGATATTTGAAGATACACACGAGAACACATACGGGAGAAAAGCCATATTCCTGCTCATTCTGCGACGCGAGTTTTAGTGTCCGTTCGGTCTTGGCCAAGCATGTTAGAAGAAGACACACGAGTAGCATACAGTAAGTAGTAGTTTACCTTCCATAGTATTGACAAGATATACTACTTCCTGATAGGTGAAGGGTGTACACACTTTGGGAGATACTGTACAGTAACAGCAAGCCAGCTGGGATAGGCTCCAGCTGCCAGTGACCGTCAAACTGGACGAGTGGTGGAAAATGGCTGAAGATTTAGACTGTAGTGCTTGAGGTTAAAGTGACAGGAAGTGTTTCTTGCGTCATTAAACGCAAACGGTCACGAAAGGCAATACTTGGCCTTTCTTGCCACGGGAGCGGAAACCCGGCGAGGCGGGGCGGGGAAGGGTAGTGAAGAAGACAGAACTTCATGACACTTTGGTTGTTACCAGTTTAAATATGTAACACAAGGGTGTCTAAACTGGCCCGGGGGTTGTTTACGGACCATGGCTCTTTTTTTTTTACAGGCCTCTGGCATATCATAGAAATAAAATAAACCAAAAAATATATAACTTTTTTTTTACCTTTATTGAAATGCAGCTAGATTTGCAGATAGAACAGGAATGTTCAAAGGCGGCTCGATGGCATTTAGTCATTATATAACACATTTAAATCAACAAAGATCTAATGAGACAGAAAAACGTCGATTTCATAAACGATCCCTGACCGATATTGCCCATCGTGTCAATCAAGTCGACATCTGGCTCGATCCGCTCACCCCCATCCGCCATTTTCTTCAGTCGCCAGAGACGGCGGGACTCCACGGAACCACGACCATGACCAAGCCCAAGCAGAACTGCAGTGTTGTTGGCTGCACGGAGCGGCACAGATCCTTGCACCGAGTCCCAAACGCAAAGGATATCAGAGCCAAGTGGATTGACTTTATTTACGACGGAAACGTCCCGGCGTCCTTTGGCAAAAGTCTTTTCGTCTGTGGCAACCACTTCACGTCGGACAGCTTTAGCACCCGCAGCCGGCACAACGCCGGACAGACACCGCGACTAAAAGATGGATCAGTACCGACCGTTCGAGATACAGGAGAGGGAAGCGTGAGTTTCCCAAACAAACACTTTATTCGCATTTTGCTTGCTGTTTCTTTGCGTTAGCCTCGTGGCACAAGCTAACGCTAACAGTTGACGTGACGAGATGAAGACGAGCCAACTTCGTGTTAAGTTACTGGGGTTACTTTCCGGGGCACTGCTGCTGCTTTGCGTGTTTTGACGATGATATTATAACGTGTAGCTAGCCGCCCGGCACGCTGAACTACAGGATGTCTCCTTTTGCACACTTCCGTACTTAGCATGGTGAGTGCGGAAGTACCCGGATGTTGCACACCAGTGCACTGCAATGGCACACTTACCGCCCTCAGTAGTCGCCATCTTGGCTACCTAGCTGGGGGAAAGTGGTTGAAATTCACGATGAAAAAGGACCCGAGTGAATACCTGAAAGTGGATAAATGTTTTGATTGTCATTTCCCATAAGTGGACGACGACAATCATCCGTGCGGGACAGCACTACATTGTTGGGGTATGAACTTGTTCTGATGGAAGTATTGCATTTGGGACACAGCTCATACCTGTAGTTAGCATCACACTCTTGTACATACAGTGTGGAAGAGTGTGCTTTATATATACATTGGTAGGATATAGGTAAGTGTGCATGGTGTACACTTGAAATTGCACTTTTGCAAGCTTAAAATTAAAATTAGAAATATACTTAATATATACAAATGAGTATACTTTCTAGTACACCAAAAGTACAGGGTTTGTAATGTGCTTGCTATACTTGTACTTACACTTTACATATACTACTTTTTTCTAAGGGGTAGTTGTCTCTTGTTTTTTTTTTTTCCTTTTCCCATTGTATGAATTATTTATTTAGTTTTACTTCATTGCAGTCATCAGCTGTGTCCTAATTCAGGGGTCCTTTGGAACACTTCCTAGTTGGTGTCACATGTTCACCCTCTCGCTTCTTGCTGTAAAGTAAGAGGAAAAAGAGAAGGAAAGGTGTGAGTTAATGCAACCAAAGTTGCTTTCCATGGTTTTTGTTTTTGAATTGTGTGTTGCTGGAAAGAGAAGAGGAAGTCATCCATCGGCAGATTTATTTCCAGAGGACCAGAGGTAAACCTTTTATTATTAACCACAATAATATTCAGTGTTTGCCTCAGAACTGGAATCTATTTTTAGCGGCGGGCTTCGTGAAGGGGTGAAGATGATGTTGGTTGCATAATTTTCCACGATGCATGGCATGTCTAAAAAATTACACATACACAATATTTAAAAACAAAGATTTTTTTAATCAACATATTGCAAAGCATCCAGACCTTGAATTTGGACACAGCTTGCATATTTTCCGTATACTTTAGTAAGTATATTGTGTACTTATTTCTCGAGGAGGCAAATTTTGACAGTGCAGTGCTGTCCCAAATCCTTTACTGACGTTGCATACTTTATTTCTCTCCTTTTTTTTAATGGGGAATCGTAACCACTCAATCATCGCCAGCATTTCAATCGGCCGTTATTGTCGCTTTACCAATTATTAAAAATGCATGTGCAGCTGGCGACATTTTTGGCTCGTCCACGTCGCTGTTGATGCAAAGTTACAATTTTTTGGAGGGGCATGTCAAGCCCAGCCGGAGGGTTTTGGAGGCAGCGCAGTCAGTGTTTCTCAGTATAATTGAGGTGTTAGACCAGGGGTTTTCAAATTGCTGCCCGGGACCATTAGTGGCCTGAGGATGATTTTTTTTTTCTATTGGCCCACGGCACATTTTTGAAAATATAACTTAAAATATCTTTTTTAAAAACACCAATAGCAATTTTTTTTTTTTAATGCAGTAATTTTACAACAATAAAGTCAAAATATTCGGAGAAAACAGTTGTAAGCTAACAAAAAAATGAAAGTGTTGCAGTTTCACAAGAATAACGTCATATATTACAAATGATGTTATTTCAGTAGCGTGAAGTTGAAATATTAAATCATTAAAAAACAAAAAGCCTTAATATGAGGGAAAAAACCAATACAAAGTGTTTTTTAGGGGGTTGGGGGAATTACTTTGCGGAAAAGGTTGCAATGTTATGAGAATAGAGCCAAAATATGGGAATAAAGTTATAATTACCAAAGAAAATTTACAAGAAGAAAGCTGGTATAGGCTCCAGCGTACCCGCGACCCTAATGAAGATAAGCGACATAGAAAATGGATGGATGAATGGAAGTTGAAATGGTTGGAAAAGTAAAAAAAAAAAAAAAAACCTGCAGAAATGGGAAAATTCATAATGCGAAACAAAATAAAATGGAGACAAAAAAGTCACCATTTTATGAGACTAAACTCTTAATATTTGGAAGAAAAATGTCATTTTAATAGCACAGAGTTGAAAGATTAAAAGCATATCCAACCATCCACTTTTTATGCCGCTTATCCTTATTAGGCTCGCGTGGGTATGCTGGAGCCTATCCCAGCTAACTTCAGGCGAGAGGCGGGGTATGACTGGTCGTCAGTCCATCCCAGGGCAGACAACCATTCACATTAATTCATACCTATGGACAATTTAGAGCCAATTAACCTAACGTGCATGTTTTTGGGATGTGGAAGGAAACCGGAGTACCCGGAGAAAACCCACTCACGTGCGGGGAGAACATGCAAATGCCACACAGAGATGTCAAGTGGAGATTTAAACCCAGATCTCCTGACTGTGTGGCCAACATGCTAACCATTCGACCTCCCAGAAAACATTGTAATTGTTTTTTATATTATGACAGAACAACACAAAACAAAGTTTTTGGAAAATTAGGTTTGCCTCAAAATTTTAGGAGAACCGAGTGAAAATATTATGGAAATAAATTATGAGAAGAAAAGTGGAAATAGACATATTAAAGGTTCAGGTTAGAACGAACAAAAGTGACACGCGACTATGTATAATTTGGCCTACGTGTTCTTTGTGACTGAGGCTATGTTCTCACACTGCAGGTCGATTCTGATTTCTTTGCTCAAATGCGACCTCTGTCTTTTTTTTTTTAGGTCAGTGTGAGCGTCACAATTCCCATTTTTTCAAAAGCGACTCATGTCTCATTTGTATGTGGATATAAATGGGATATGTATGCGATGTGACTGCAGTACGGACGCTCAGGTGGCGTATATCCGACATATACGTCAAGGAAAGGCGTGTATTGCCGTGCTTACGAGACTTTAAAGGTAGGCAGTCATCGAAAGGCGTAGTTTATCGTGCAAGACTTTGATAAATGTACTCACCCATGTAGGCAAAAGTTCTTCTCATCCGAAGAAGATTTTTATAAGGTGCTGGTGATAATATGAGGACTGCCTGTAAAATGATTGCAGGTTATTATGGTCTGCTGTATTTGGTCTTGGCGCACACAGGTTGATGATAAAAGCCGTCTTGTTGAAAGGCCGACACAATATTCCGTACATAAATACTAAATGTTAAACGATTTATTAATGCACTGCCGCTCTAAAATATTATTGCTGTAAAATATTATTATCATTACTTATTTTATCACCTATATTTTTATATTAATCTCGTTTTGTCTTTCCAGCTTCCACACCCAAGACGGTACTGCAAGATCAATAACACGGTACCATTACTGGCACTGTACTTTGACGGTCAGAGCGACATGAGGCAAGATTTTCGTCTCTCCAGGGCCTCCTTCACTGCCCTGATGGACCTCCTTGGGACCCAGAGTGACCACGGCTGGGGACCCGTGATTGAGACCCTAGTCTTTTTATTCTGGTTGGCCAGCGGCGCCTCCTACCGTGTCGTCGGCAGAGCGTTCGAAATGCCCCGGACCAGCGTGCACCGCGCCGTCCACAGAACGAGCGGGAAAATCCGAGCTCTCCTCCCCCGGGTCATTCACCTTCCGGCTGCGGAGGATCTGGCCCCGCTCGGTGCCGGTTTTGCCCGCCTGGCTGGGTCAGCAGCCTTCAGCCGGGTCGTCGGTAGCATCGGTGGCTGCCACGTCCGTGTGAAGCCACCCATAGAAGAAGCAGCCGGTTACCTCAACCCGAAGTTGTTCCATTCGCTCCAGTTCCAGGCAATCTGTGACCACACGGCCAAGTTTCTGGACGTGTTTATTGGCTTCCCGGGGTCGGCACATGACACCAAGGTGCTGAAGCACAGCCCCATCTACGCTCAGCGGAAGTACCCGCCACCTGGCTTCTGCATCGTCGGGGATGCTGTCTACCCTTGCCTCCGACACCCCATCGCCCTCATGACCCCTTACAGACACCCAGCCCGCAACCACCTCCAGGCCCGCTTTAACAGCCACCTCTCCAAAGCCAGACGTGTTTTGGAGCGAGCATTTGGCATCATGGAGACCAGGTGGAGGTCTATTTTCTTAAAGGCTCTGGAGGTGGATGTCCTCTACATCCCAGAGGTCATCGCCTGCTGCACGATCCTACACAACATCTGCCTGAGCCACGGGGATGTGCTTGAGCCTGAAGACGCTCCGGAGGACAAAGTGGCAGCAGACAACGCAGAGGACCAGTCAGAACCGGCACCTCCGGGAACCGTCAGTGGCGCAGAGGACAGGCACAGGATGGCGATGCTGTGTTATGCACCAGACCATGACTATTTGTAAATCTTTGTTTTGATTGGTTCCGCACGTTTTGTCGTACGTTCATTATTTACGGTCTGACTCTTTGACTCCAGACTCTTGTGTTTAAAGTAAAGTACTTTGTTGGAAATTATTTTCTAAATAAATCTGTTAAAATGCGCACACAAGCATGGCGTTTCCTGAGTGTACGCAACATGCAGAGCAGGCACAGTGGAACCCGTTTAAGGAGCGATACAGTATGATAACCCATTAGGGGATTGATAATTGGGGCAAAATTTATTGGAAACAAAAAACAGATCTGGCAAGTACAAAAATTGAGGTTTGACTGTATACACGTTTTTGACGTAAAACACACACCGGGGGGCCACTTTTACATTTTTTAAAGCAGCCCATGTAGATATGCTGACACTTTTTAATATTTATAGAAAAAGCAGCATGCATCTCAGCTTTGTAATTAGTATTGGTATGCTGTTTGTGTGAACCTTTTCTATTTGTTACGCTTTTTTGCTGTTTTTTCATTTCTATACAAACTAGCTCTCAGTTCAGCCTAATTTCTGGAACTGATGTCATCAAGCTGACGCTTCTCGAGTTAGATTGTTGACTTTGTTCCGTATATTTTTCATCAAAGTAGTAGTCCTGCCAAAACGTGTTGCTGTTGGATATATATAATAAATATTCGAGTGATACTGTTTTACACAGTTTTTCTTTTCCACAAACAACGAACAAAGCAACCGCAGATAATTTCACTAGCGACTGCTGTAGATTTTTTAGATTTTTACATTTAGCTTGAAAGTACAGTATAAACACATTTAGAAAAAAAAAATCTTATTCTGTTGGTACACACGAAAAAAAGACAACAAAAACACTGCAAACAAGTCATGTCTTCCTTGCGTAAGGTCTTCTAAACACAATTCCCTGATAGCGACAAAGCTGTAAAGCATTATGCATGTTATATAAACATCTTTTCACAGCAATATGTTTACTGGGGGGGGGTGATGATGAAGTATAACAAATCACAGTATAAAGACCTCTATGCTCATTAATAAGATGATTTATAACAATAATTGGAAGGATAATTAACTCCATTACCATTCTGTTTTTTGAAGGCGACCGATCTTCATCTCCATGTCTTAAGGCTCAAGTCCATGTTCTCTTTTACATCTCCAAATGTTCTTCCTTCTCAAACTATTGACACGTCGCTTAAATCTTGGCTATAATCGCTGTGAACATCCTCTGCCTCGTACACAGCTATGTTTGTTTACGTGAGGGATAGTTTACTATGCTTTAGCTGAAAGGCGTCACCCTGAATGCGTCACTCCTGGAAGTGTGAGGCTGAACTGCGAGAGCTAGCTCGTCATGGGCGGCACCACTAACTAAATATGTTGTATTTTTTGTGAATTTTCCGTTCCCTTTCAAAAACAGAACAATTTAGAACATAATTACAAACCATATATAACATACTAAAGCACAGATGTCCTCGCTGTCAAAGGGTAATGTGATGTGTTTTAATGAATAAATTTGTCAGTACGGTTTGTGTTGCTCTACAGCAATACAAACTTTACAGTTATAGCTGCTGCACACGGAAGCAAAAAAAAACAATTGCTAAGAGAACTAAGTAGGAACATGTTAGTGTACTGTGAAATGTTTTTTATTCTTTTTTAAATCTGCATTTCTGTCTGCAGCATTTCTGGGACACAACGACCACGCACGCAGGCGGCATCCAACTCTCAATGGAAAGTGTCCAAGCTCACCTGAGAAGCACAGGTATGTTGAGCCAAAGGTTATCTACACAGTGCCCCCTGTCTCACTATCCATACAAACACAAACGCACCCATGAACACCTCCATTTTTGATACTCTAAAGCTTATAATGTGCGTCTTACAGTTATTAACCACATTTTAAATGAAGTATTACACGTTAATTATAGGCATTTGGTGCACAGTATTGTACTTACAAAAAAGTGCAGTCGCGCAACATCACATCTTGACAAAGCATCTTCCTGCTGGAGGAAGATGCTTTGAGGGAACTAACTTATGAAACAGCACACTCTGCTGGATTCATAGTTGCTGCACCCTACCGTGATAAGTGAATTTCCGTAATTTTCTTAAATGTCCTTATTAATATATGTAGGCTTGTTATTTCATGTCCACAGGGCTCTAATAACGTTAAAACTCATATTTAGAAAGTATGAACATGTTTTCTATGCTCTTAACTACGAAATTATTCCAGTTACTGAATCTTGGATATTGTAAGATTCATGTCGACATCAACAAATGTAACCGTTTAAGTCGTATTGAGTCGAGTCGTGTCATCTGTACACTGTATCAAATCGTTCTGTTTTTAAAATATTTTGTTTTGAAATCATATCCTAACCCGTGTATCCAAATGCGTATCAAATCGTTTACCACAGGCACTTACTGTATATCCCTACTTATCATAGATAGAAATTTATTTTTTCATCTGAGATTAAATGTGATTATGTGTTAACAATGATATATTTCAATTGATTGACAGGCTATTTCTTAGCTACTTCTTAGCTATATCATCTTTCACTTTATAAAGTTGTAGATTTGGCATTTACTGTATATGTCGTGTATTTTCTCACCGGCTGTCAAACGTTTATAGCATTTCTGGAAATGCTGGCTTTTCAATTCTATTAAAGAGAAGCATTTCTTTAGCTTTCCCTGTACGTGGACGCACACCATTTAGTGCTGTTCGGTTCATGTTTGCTTTGCTGACTAAACATCTCAGTGAGTGGCAGTGAACGAAGGCTCTGCATCTCAACGTGTAGTTTTTTTTTTCTCCAGATGGGAAAACTGGGTTGTGTGAATATGTTGGAGGGGAGCAGGTTTGTTTTGTTGCCTTTTATGTCGCCACCACTTTGGAGCAAATTCGGCGTTGGGACTTGTTTGGGTTAGTGGCCTCACTTTGCGCGTTATTGTTATTGTTTTTTTGTTCATTGTTTTTCCTCCTGATTGCTGCTAGATTATCTTGCATTGCTACTCACAAGGTTCCCTTGCTGCACTGTTTGGGTGTGTATACGCTAGCAGCGCCACTTCCCCCCCCACAGCGACAAAGTCATTGTACAGGAGAGACCTCTGTGTTTTTCTGTGGAATGCCGTTGTTTTATGAAGGTCTACCCAAAATGAAGGCTCCTTCTGTCTGTTTTTTTCTTGTCACCCCTACTAATAATGTAATATATAAAACAGTATAACAAGGGCTAATTAAAAATAATAATAATAAAAGACCACACACAACCTCATTACACAAAACTTCTACTTTATACGGCTTAGAAAATATGCAGAAAGATCATATGATAAAATAAATTGGCACTTGCCAAATCATTGTACACACAGTTTTGGGATAAAACAATGTGTTTACAACTTGATGTATTTACTCCATAGTAAAAGCTCCAAATCGTAACAAAATGTCTCCTGCCTATGGACTCGATCCTGACTAACTTTTAGCCCTACAGGGGGCTTCACTTTTTTTTTTTTTTACTTTTCCAATGCATGTGTTTGTCTTCTTGTGTCCTGCAGATATGAGTAAAAATGTTCCCCCTGCTTTGGAGGAGCCACAGCCCACACAGGTTAAAGCGGAAGAGGCGGACCTCCAGCCCCCTCACATTAAAGAGGAAGAAGAGATTCACAGCATCAGTCAGGAGGAAGAGTATCTCGAAGGAACGGAGGAGTTCCCAGTGATCCGTGTCATCGTTAAGAGTGAAGATGATAATGAAGAAGTTGACGAAGATCGCAGTGTAGGATCACAAGCAGACAACCTCTTGGCACCGCTCTCGGACGACGCGACGTCACACTCTCCTGACACCGATGACGAAGGCTCTCAAGTTGATAAGTGTCGCACTGACAACACGCGCTTCAAATGCTCTCAATGTGACAAAACGTTTGTTAACAAGGGGAATCTAAAAAGACACATGACAAATCACACGGGAGAAAAACAGTTCATGTGCTCGGTTTGCGATAAAAGATTCTCTCAGAAGGTTCACTTGATGACGCACACAAGAACGCACAACGTGGAGAAACCTTTCACCTGCTTGGTTTGTGGTAAAGGATTTTTTCAGAAGTCACATTTGAAAGGACACGCAAGTACTCACACTGGAGAGAAACCATATTCCTGCTCAGTCTGCAACATGAGTTTTAATTATCATTCCGTGTTGGTCCAACACATGAGAAGGCACACTGGAGAGAAACCTTTTATGTGCTCCATCTGCGGCAGCAGATTCTCTCAAAAATCAGTTTTGATCAAACATACAAGAACACACACTGGAGAGAAACCCTTCAGCTGCTCTATTTGCGGTAAAGTGTTCTCTGTGAAAGACACGTTGATCACACACTTGAGGAGGCACACCGGAGAGAAACCTTTTGCCTGCTCAGTCTGCGGGAGACGATTCTCTGTGCAGCAGGATTTAAAAAGCCACACAAGAACGCACAGTGGAGAAAAACCTTTTCCCTGCTCGGTGTGCGGCAAAAGGTTCTCCATCAAAGAACATTTAAAAAGCCACACCAGAACGCACAGCGGAGAAAAACCTTTTGCCTGCTCGGTGTGTGGGAAAAGGTTCTCAGTCAAAGGACATTTAAAAAGACACACAAAAACACACACCGGAGAAAACATTTCACCTGCTCAGTCAGTGGCAGATGGTTTCCTGGAAATACAAATTGATTGACGCGGGCAAGAAGACACATTGGTGAGAAAGTGTTGAGTTGCAGCTTGTGTGTGTGTGTGTGTTGTGTGTGTGGTGAAAGATTCTCTTAGTAGCAGCAGTAAATGAAGCTGCAGGAAATTAACTGCAGAGACTTTGCCTAACAACATTTCCATAAATTAGGTGAGTAAAAAATACTATTACAGTAGTGCTAAACAACTAGGTAAGTTAGCTCTAGTTTCTAATCCAAAGTAGTGATCAAACATTTTAAGACCTCAGCCTTTAAAAGGTGAAATTCGGGCAAAATTATTGAGCTACATAAGCGAGGCCACTCGCAGCCTCAACGCCATTGCTGCTGAGGTTGGATGCAGTACGACAGTCATTTCTAACTTTTTCAAATATCCTGAGGGCCCTGAGCTGGAGGCTCCCATTGGCTGCCTGTCAAGACACGGGACCATCCTTGGCGTACGAAAGTTGGTACTGGTGCCGAGTGCAGTCCAATAACCATCGGATGGCATCTGCCACAGAAGGCTTTTAAGAAGAACAAGGCCTTGTATCCCTGAAGGTTTGGAATTTGCAGGAGCACGCCAAACAGGGAGATTGAGAGGCGGAAGAAAGTTTTCTTCTCCCTTGACACCCCTGATGGCTTCCAATGTTATTGACATGACAAGAAGATGTTTTCTACACGGCACTATCATCATCCTTCAACGGAACAATGGAGCTTTGGGTTGTGCAAGGGCATCAAACGGCAGCCGGCTATGTGGAGATGTTGCAGGGGAGCATCTCTCATGACTGAAGGCCCAGGTCTGTGTGGTAAAGACCGCCTTTTTCAACACTTCTTCATGGGGAGTAAACTGACTCTTTTGGGCCATCATGTGTGTTCCCCTCATCTAAATCCACTGGAGAACATTTGGGCATGGATAGGGTGGAGGGTGGGGTTCGTTGAGCTTTGGTCAGACTGTTCATCAGCTGAACAAAAGTTGATTTCATTTTAATGCTTGTTTGCAATAAATTGCTCCTCTTTATGAACCAACAGTGCAAATTTTTTTTGCCTTTTTAAAATTTTGTTTTGGAATGAAAGTGTATTCACAAACTGATAGATTGTTGCATAAGCATGAGTGGGGCGTTGGAATAAAACGGCATTTTGTCAGTAAATATTATCTAATTTCACCTATTCCGTAAAAAAAAAAAAATAGTGATATACAACAAATGCCCTTTGAGGTTTTTTAGTGAAACTTAGTAAACGTTTGCATTTGGTGGTCTACTTTTTGCTGTCTTTCCCTCTCCTGTCTTTGTTGAGCTGCTGTGTCGTTTCATGGGTGACCTTTGGCTAATGCATGTAGTAGCCAAAAGTCCCCGTTAGGTGGCAGTGACAGCCATCCATCCATTTTTTATGCCGGGTATCCTCACCGCGGGGTCTGCCAGAGCCCATCCCTGCTGATTTCGGGCCAACATGCTAACCACTCCACCACCGTGCGGCCCTGGTGCGGCAATAACATGACGCCATGAATGCTTCTAAAGCACAGACTCGGCTCGCCATCACCGGGAAAGCCTGGAAACAAGTTATAATTGTTTAAAAAAAATAGAAATTAATAATTTCATTTTTTGTCAATATAGTTATATTTTTTATTTGTAATGCTGTAAAAAATGTTTTAACACAGGATGAGTAATTTGTGTGCCTGCCCCAATAAAAGGTCAGTCCAAGTTGTAATGACGCCTCGACACCTGAGGGAGGCAGTGTTGCACAGGCATAATACCCCGCCGAGTCTGCCGGATGTCGGAAATAGGTCAAGGAGAAGAACACGGCGACATGGTCTGATTAAACTGCGCTTTTGCGTTAATTTGATCACATGTATTCTCCGTAATACACACATTGGTGTCCTATATGCGAGTTCACATTAGGAATTCTTCACGTCGGGATAAACTCCGCTCGGCGAAGACTGAAGCTTCTCGTGCTAACTTAGCGTGCTAGCTGCTAACAAAGGGAGTCGGAAGTTAGCGGCGCCTCGCCAAGTGTTGCCGGTGTCGTGTGAAAATGTGCAAAGTCCAAATGCTGAGAGCTTTGGTGAATCAGCGGCTAACCGCGGCCGTGGAGGAAATATTCGTGGTGTTGGAAAGAACCATAGCGGAGTACGAGGAGGAACTTTCTCGAACCAAAGAGGAGAACGAGCGACTCCTGGCCGCTGTTTTCAAGATCCCTCCGGATGTGTCGCACCGAGCAGGTTTGCTTTCATTCTTAGGTTACAACTCGTATCTCAGATTTTTGTGACTGTTTTTAGACCATAAAACATGTATTGCATCTGATGTCTGACTTATTTTTGAAGTATAACTGCGCAATTAGAGAAATACATGTAGAGTACACAGTTATTAGTACATGCCTGATTTTGTGGTCTTTTATATTTAATTTTACTTGATGCATTATTTGTATGCACGCAGTTATGTACTTCATAGTTTCCTTGACAAAAGGCCCTCATTAATTCGTCTAAAATGCACTTTGGACGTGGAATTATTAGTATAATATTTAGTCTATTAACGTTTCTAATGATGACAGGCGATTCAAAAAACAATTGCTTGGTTAAATCAATCTATAAATCTAAACAAAATAAAGAAGACTTGACAAAGTAAGTAAAAATAAATGCACATTAAAATGACCTAAACACAAATAAATGATTGAATGACTGAAGTTAGTGTAAAAAAGCAAAATAAAAATAATTTCAAATAATTAAACATGTATAATGTATAAAACGACTTAAAATAATAATTACTTGAATAAAAATTACTTTAAAAACATGAAATATACTAAAAAGAAATACCAATGAAAAGGACTAAAAAAAAGCATGAGAAAAAAAAACATGAAAAAATACTAAAATATCTGAAATAAAAATGTACAAATAAGATTACCAAAATAAAAAATGACTGGAGTAAAAGTAGAAACCAAATTTAAATTACTTAAATAAAAGTGAGTCGCCGGTTAATGACCATAGGGGGTAAAAAGTGGGTCCCTGGTTGAGATCATTTGAGAATGCTTGATATTGAGAAAGCAAAATCATTTGAAATCACAGTGGAATTGGAAACGGGGTGCAAAGGACATTTCTCCTTGTGAGACAAAACAAAGATCTGCTCTTTCCTCGTCACCGAACATTCCAAACAACTGGAAGATATCTCACTATCTCTGCTCTAGCTTCACATCTCACACCCTTGTGTCCCTCAGACATCCAGCACATTAAAGAGGAAGAGGAGGAAGAGCAGATTGAAGGGCTGGAGGAGACTGACGACCCCAAGCTGCCATCAGTTCATGTCATCGTGAAGAGCGAAGATGACGAAGACGAGTGTGAAAGTGAAGAGAATTCGGATGCGGAGCCTCCGAGCAGCAGCTCGGCTCATCACGTGACAGCAGAAGGTGCCTTCTTCGCTCCGCTATCGGATAGCGACGACACGACGTCGCACTCCGACTCCGACGACGAAGACCCTAAAGCTGTGACGACGTGTCACGCCGGCAGCTCGCGCTTTAAGTGCCCTCAGTGTGACAAAACTTTCAATGACCGTAGCAATCGGAAAAGACACATGAGGTGTCACACGGGAGAGAAACCGTTCCTGTGCTCAGTTTGCGGTCGGCAGTTCTCTCAGAAGGTGCATTTGACCACACACACCAGAACGCACACCGGAGAGAAACCTTTTTCCTGTTCCGTGTGCGGTTTGCGTTTTGTGCGCAATCAACACCTGAAAATACACATGAAGACGCACACTGGAGAAAAACCTTTCACCTGCTCAGTCTGCGGTGCAGGCTTTTTACGAAACCAAGATTTAAAAAAACACAAGAGCTCGCACACCGGAAAGAGACCTTTTGTTTGCTCGAGCTGCAACAAAAGCTTTTGTGACCGAAGAACGCTTATAAAGCACATGAGAACTCACGCTGGTGAGCATGTGTTGAGTTGCGGCGTGTGCGGCGAGATTTTCTCTGATACGTACCAGAGTAACAGTCACAAGTGTGATGGGGAGAGCAGCAGCAGGAAATGAGGCCGTCTTACATCGCCGCTTATGACTTTTGGTGCTTGTGTAACACAATCTTGTCAATATGCTTCCATCGTTTAAATGTAATAAAATAGAAAAACAAATGTTTGTGTTTGTGGATAATTTTTTAGTTTGCCAGTCGGTTAGCATTTAGCATCTTTTTCCCTCTCAGTTGTTGGGTTTTCCTGCTTTTTCATCTGTCATTTGTGTTGACATCAACTCTTATTGTACCGCACGTTGCAGGTCAAGGGTGTAATGACACCTCCACACCTGAGGGAGGCAGTAACGCGCTAGAATGCACTAGCTGCGTATTTACCGGGGGTAGTAAACAAAGGGAGGGAAACGTTTAGCAAAGTCTTTGTACGCTGCGTTTCTAGTGCTTTGTGTCTGTCGTATAACAGACTAAGCATAATTCATCATCCGTGTCGGTGAACTTCAAAGTTTCACGGGCTAGCTTGCTAGCTGGCCGCTAACAAAAGAGACGCGGAAGTAATCGACACGTCGCTAAGTGTCGTGTGAAAATGTGTAAAGTAGAAATGCTGAGAGCGTTGGTGGATCAGCGACTGACTGCGGCCGTGGAAGAAATATTTGTGGTGTTGGAAAGAACCATAGCAGAGTACGAGGAGGAACTTTGTCGAACCAAAGAGGAGAACGAGCGACAAAGTCGACTGCTCGACGCTGTTCGTCGAGATGCGCTTCACGCAGCAGGTTTGTTTACTACTTGCTGTCACGTGTCATGAATTTAGCTTCTCGCAATGTTCATTTGCGTTTATGCATCAGTAGAAGTGAGGGGAACGATGCCAGCCTCGACGTAGCTGGAGGTGCTTACATTTTCCTTGGGAGTGATGGAGAGGATTAGAAACGAGCAGAACAGAGGAGACGGTTTCAGGGAGATCACGTGGTTTTGGCCAATGCGAGAACGCGGAATTGTACTGATGTTGGTAGAAGGGTGCTGGAGATGGGGCAGCCATGGAGGAGAACACTGGGAGGGCCAAAAAGGTGTAGGAGGAAATGCTGCTCTTCAATAAAAAGACAGCCTTTCAAGGAATGCTGCAAACTTTTGACAGTACAGAATACGAAATACAGTCCCCCGACCGTGTCAAATGAATTTTTATATTCAACATTTGCAATATTTTCGTAGTTAGAGCATAGAAAACCTGATTATGACTTTCTAAATACAATTTTTACCATTATTAGAGCTCTGTAGACATGAAATAACACCCCTACAGTCACCTATTATTTATAGTTTGCACCACATTGCAACTCTGCAAAGTGCATTGCAGGGACTGGAGATGGCTAACCAGTTAGCCTCGGATTTATTTCTACCATACTTAAGCAAAAAAACATACCACTTCCACATTGACTCAGAGGAGAACTTTTTTTCACTCTGTCATGTTGGGCAAGGGCTGACTTCATGCAGTGTTAAGGTCATGTTTTGTGTCATTATTGCCGCTTACAGACCAGAACAGTTCATACCACTTGTATTTAAATATGTTTTGACTAATAATAGATCAAAGACTACCACCAATGAGCCATCATGTAGAAATTAATTTCTGAAAAAACTGCAATATCGCCAGACTCCACCAAATTTACCACTTTGCAGAGTGAAAGGTGATAAGAAGAAAGCGGGGCGCTAGCACACACTAGCCGCTAGCTAGTCGGTGAGGAGCAATGCAAGGTAAAGTAATAGAAGATAGGAGGGGAAAAGATGCGTGCAAAGGGCCATGTGGGGGGGATATTAACCTTGAGCAAGGTTGGCACTTTCGCAAAAGAAATCTTGCTCTTTAGTGCAGCTGAGTCGGCATTTCCAAAAATGATGCAAACGATTGTATTATCATAACAGTAGTTTATTTGGTCTCAAAAATGTCGACAATAACTTTGTTTGGCCTCAATCTGTAGGACAACAAACATTTCCAAATTAACCTGCAGTTTTGTGACCCGTTTCAATCAAAACCGCCACACGCGCTTTCCAACGACCGCAAAGCTGCTGAACATGGCACCAAACAGGAAACGGAAAAACAAAATAGAAGTAATTGTAGGATGTTTTTCTCTTCAGCAGCCAGTGAAGAAGATCTTCCCCCTGAGCAGCAACAGTGGAGCTCCAGGGTGGAGCAGGAGCCCCCCAACATTAAAGAGGAAGAGCAGGAGGCTGATATCTCCAAGTTGGTTGTCATTATGAAGAGTGAAAATGAAGGTGAAAGTGAGGTGAAGAGCGGGGTGGGGCCCACGAGCAGCAGCTTAACTCAACACATGACAACAGAAGCTGATGGAGACCACCGTGAGAACCTCCTTTCTCCACCAACAGAGAGCGATGACACAGCGTCACACTCTCCTGACTCCGACGAAGACCCTGGAATCCATAAGACATTTCACGCTGATAACACACACTTCAAATGCTCCGCCTGTGGGAAAGCTTTAGGTGACCCTGACCTGAAATGCCACACTGGAGAGAAACCCTTCATGTGCTTAGTTTGTGGTAAAGGCTTCTCTCGGAATGAGCATTTGGTAACGCACACCAGAACGCACACGGGAGAAAAACCTTTCATTTGCTCTGTTTGTGGTCAAGGGTTCTCTCAAAAGGGCAGCTTGAGGAAGCACTCGAGAACTCACACTGGAGAGAAACCGTTCTCTTGCTCGGTCTGCAACACCAGTTTCAGCGACCGTTCGGCGCTGGTGAGGCACATGAGGCGACACACTGGAGAGAAACCATTTTCCTGCTCAGTTTGCAACACTAATTTTAGTCACCGCTCAGCTTTGGTGGCCCACATGAGAGCGCACACTGGTGAAAAACCATTTCCATGCTCAGTCTGTGGGAAAAGGTTCTCCGTAAAGACACAGCTGACAAGGCACATGAAAATACACACAGGCGAGAAGGTGTACAGTTGCCGTGCGTGTGATGAGAGGTTCTCTTACAGTTACCAGCTCAACAAACATCAGTGCCCTGCCGAGCACAGCAGGAAAAATTTGGAGGACGTTTGAGAGTTGTTGACGTACCTCAAAGAGTGAGACTATACATTATTTGCAAACATGATTGCCTTTTTCTGGAAATACAAAACATCTATGTAAGTAATCTGCATAATTGTTTTGTTAATATGCACATTATTCGGAATTATAAGTGATAATTACCAGTACATAACCCTGATTCTCTCTTGTATTTGCACATTTGCTCTTGATTACATGCACTATTTTATGGTTATATTGACAGCACATTATTTTCTGCTGTGACGACACACCCCCACGCCCCATATAGTTCGTCTAATCTGAAATAAAGCTTCTCAAACTATTGTAGTAATTGTCTTACATAACGAGTAAAATACAGCTTTCATTTATACATTGAGCGAAAAAAGGAGGTTTCATCAGCTCCTCTCGGAGAAGAAGGCTGTTATGACAAGTGACTCCACAAGATGGCAGCATTTTGACATTACAGTTGCGAGGTGCGTAAAGCACCAACTAAGAAATAAACCCTGTAAATTTTCTGATAATATGGAGAGTGGGTGGTGAAGTTATTATACTATTTTTTACTGCGTCTGGTGTTTTTTTCTCCACGTAATTTTCTATTAACGAGGCAAACGTCATTATTTACAAATATTATCAGAAAAACCCAGTTAACTTTAAAGCTGCTCAGACAAGGAAGCTAGCAACACTGACTGCGCATGCGTCAGTCATTTTGACAACAGTGCAGTGCTGTTTTACTTAAGGTTGCAAAAAATGGGCAAGACGACGAAATTATTTTCGCTTTTCTTGCCCCAGGAGTAGACATTGTGACTTACCGCTAAGAAAAAACTTCGTCTCATCGTCACTCTGAAGCGCCTCGGGCTAGCTTAGCTTGCTAGCGGCTAACAGCGACAAGGAAGCTAGCAAAACGTACTGCGCATGCGTCCGTCATTTTTTTGACAATAGTGAAGAACTTTTTTATGTAAGGTTGCAAAAAAATAGCAAAACGACAAGATTGTTTTCGCTTTTCTCAACCTAGTGGTAAACATTGTGACATACCCCTAACAGAAAACGTAGTCTCATTGTCACCTTGGCGCTTCTCAAGCTATGTTAGCTTGCTAGCTGCTAACAAAGCGGACGCGGAAGTTACCGTGACATCGCGTGAGTGTCAAGTGTTGCGGTCGTATGATTGCAGGGACAGAACGATAGCTGAGCACAAGGAGGAACTTTCTCACAGAAAAGACAACGTCAACTACAGGACGATTAATCACACAGAGCAGGTTTGTTCAAGGTTTCACAGCTGTCGGGTGTAAATAATGACTAACAATGGCAACATACATGTTTGCGACAGGGTTTGGTTAAACTAAAACACGAAAATCGGTTCCCCTTTTAAAGCTGATGGCATCTAACCATGGTGTGTAATGCTAGACTGACCACGCTGCACCTTTTTTTGTGTCCTATGTGTAACTTGACTTCTTCCAAAGCATGTGTTTGTCGTCTTGTGTCCTGCAGACGTCAGTGACGGTCGACGTGCAGCTCCAGGATGGAGCAGGAGGAGCCCCAGCCCCTCCACATTAAAGAGGAAGAGGAGCATCACCCCATTGTTCCAACAGGAGAACTCGATGAGTTCCCAGTGATTAGTGTCGTCGTGAAGAGTGAAGATGATGACGACATAGGTCAAAGTGAGGAGGGAGAGGTGGGACCTCCAACTAAAGATGACGGAGACCCCTGTGGAGGAGTACCAGCAGGCTTACCTCCGCTATTGGATGGTGACGACGCAACATCACACTCCCCTAACACTAATAATGGAGACTCTGCAGCTGATAGGACAAGTCACACCGAGAGCCCACACCGGAAATGCTCTCAGTGTGGGAGAACCTTTGTCAACAAGTCCACCTTGGAAAGACACAGGAGAACCCACACAGGAGAGAAACCCTTCATGTGCTCAGTGTGTGGTAAAGGTTTCACTCAGAAGGGAAGTTTGACAACACACACAAGAACGCACACTGGAGAAAAACCTTATCCCTGCTCGGCCTGTAACAACAACTTCAGTGATAGTTCTGCTTTGGCTCGACATATGACAACACACACCGGAGAGAAACCTTTTAGCTGCGCATTCTGCGGCAAAAGCTTCTCCCTGAAGGGAAATTTCATGGCACACTCAAGAACTCACACTGGAGAGAAGCCATTTTCTTGTGCAGTCTGCCGGGTAATGTTTCGGGCTCGTTCGGGGTTGGTTCAACACATGAGAACGCACACAGGAGAGAAACCTTTTGCTTGCTCAGTTTGCGATCAAAGATTCTCTCAAAAGGCGACGTTGAGAGAACACATGAGATCCCACACGGGAGAGAAACCGTTTTCTTGTACAGTGTGCAGCACGGCTTTTAGTTATCATTCATCGTTTATACAGCACGTGAAAAAACACACAAGTGAGACTGTGTAGCTGTGTGACATTTTATCAAAATAAAAAATATGTATAAATATATTTGTTATTATATATGTGGATTATATTATTATATATTGGAGGTGCTAAGTCTCGTCCCAGAAGCTCCACTCTCAGCTGTGAACCGTCCCAGTAAACGCTGAAGGTCACAGCTTGATGATACCTTCAGGACCAAATTGTCTGCAGGAAAGCAGATAGACGTCATCCGAGACCATGATTCTCAGTCGGAAAAGGATGGCGTGAGGTCCCTCCCCAGGTGGGGAAGTTCAAGTATGTCGGGGTCTTGTTCACGAGGGAAGGTTGGTGCAGCACTTTAACGTCCTCTCGGTGGAACCAGAAGAGGTGGCTGGAGATTAGGAAGTCTGGTCTTCCAATGATCATAACAGAGTCGAAATCAGCGGCACTTCTGATGAGTTTCAGTTCAACGCCCTTCTTTGGAGTCCACTAAAGGGTCACTCAGTTATTCAGTTTTAGGTAAGGTTGCAACGAAAAGACAATTTAGAGATGCGATTGATGACATCGTTGCCGCTTTTGTTCTTTTTTCTTCGATATTTTTCGTGTAACTTGTCTCAGGGTTGCTTTGAAGCTTCTCAGACTAGCTCTGCTTACTACCTGCTGCTAAGCAGATGCACAAGAAGCTGCAAATAATATAGGTAAGTTCAAAACAAAATGTGCCTTTATTGCATGTTCACAAACAGAATAAAGGTTTCACAAATCACAAACTGTATTTTTATGAATCGTTGGGGTCTGTAGATTATTCCAGTCCAACTTTGAAAAATATAGGTCTGAAGATTTTTGAGGTCCAATATGGTTTAGAGCCTAGGTTCCCAAAGTTCCCAGGGGTATGCCATTTGTGTGAGGGGGGTACATTAATATAAAATAAAAACAACTCCTGGGTGGATCAGGAGGAGCCACAGCTCTCCCACACAAAAGCATCAGAGGTATTAATAATGATAATGATTTGATTTATTTTGAACATTCATACATTGGATTACTTCACATGTTCACCATGCCTGAAAATGACCAGGATGAGGCAGGTCTTGTTTAATCCATTTCACGGCAATTACTCATACATTTACTGTCCTCCTGTATTCAGCATGCACCCCTTTCCATTTTTGGGGGGGGTTAAAACTGGTTAGAATTGGTAATAACATGTTAAAGTAGAGTTAACAGTTAGTAGATGGATGATACGGCAAGATAAAAAACTTCATCAAACATACACCAGTCTTGTGGATTATCCATTTGCAACCATTCCCATTCCCAGTTAAGGCAGAGTTAAAAAATAAATCTACCCGCACTAAATATTGGCCACAATTTAGACATTTTCATGACATGGTTGTACTCGCTTTTATTGCCAACAGTTTGGAAATTATTGCCCGTGTGTCGTTTTTAGAGGCGAGTAAAATGGCATTGGTATCCAAGCTGTACATTGGCAACTTTGACTACATTGTTTCAAAGTGTCTTTTTTAGTGTTGTCCCATGGAAATATATGATATATTTACAGAAATATTGTTGGTTTCAGTATTGAGCCTTGTGGTACACCGCAGTAGACAGTAATTAAGCTTGCAAATGTGTAGTCTCCTATTTCTTCATTCATTCATTTTCTATACCGCTTATCCTCATTAGGGTCCTAGGTATGCTGGAGCCTAACCCAGCTGACTTTAGGCGATCAGTTGGATCAGTCCAGGAGTATACCCTGGACTGATTGCCAGTCGATCGTAGGGCACATATAGACAAACAAAGATATATAACCATTCACACACATTCATACCTATGGACAATTTAGAGTGGCCAATTAACATAACATGCATGTTTTTGGAATGTGGGAGGAAACCGGAGTATCCAGAAAAAACCCACGCACAGGGAGAACATGCAAACTCCACACAGAGATGCCTAACAAAGATTCGAACCCTGAACCTCCTGACTGAGCTTTTCACTCAGTGCCATGCCAGTGAGGAAAATCAAGCTGGGATTCCAGGCTACGGTATCATTGCATTCCTGACCTGACAAGGAATTTGTAATCTTTTTTCCAGATTTGGTCCAAAAATTTACAAAATATTTTTTGAAGCTTTGAGCTACTTTATTCATATTGTACTTTTTGCATTCCTATCTATTAAAGAGGAAGAGGAGGAGCCCCAACCCCACCACATTAAAGAGGAAAATGAGGAGCACAGCATCAGTCAAGATGCAGGAGATCTTGAAAAATTGGAGGAAGAGGAAGAGGGAGAACTTCTTGGAGGTCTAAAGGAGTTCCTGGTCATTATTAAGAGTGAAGATGATGAAGACAAAGGTCAAAGCAGCAGCTCAAATCAGCACATGACAACAGCAGCTGATGGAGACCACTGCGGTGGATCACAGGCAGACTCAGCTCTGTTATCAGATGGTGATGAGACAACGTCAAACTCTCCTGACTTTGACTACAAAAACTCTAAAGCCGATATGACATGTCACGCCGACACCACACGCTTTAAATGCTCTGCATGTGAAAAATCACACTGGAGGGAAACGATTCATGGGCTCAGTTTTTGGTAAAACTTTCACACGGAATGCAGATTTGACAATACACACACAAAGACACGCCGGAGAAAAACCTTTTTCCTGCTCAGTGTGTGGTATCGGTTTTGTACGAAACCAGTATTTGATTGTAAACGTGAAAAGACACACCGGAGAAAAACGTTTCAACTGTTCAACCTGTGGAGAGTGTTTCATCCGAAATGGAGATTTGATCACACACACAAGAAGACACAACAGAGAGAAACCTTTTCCCTGCACAGTCTGTGGTACAGGTTTTGTACGAAGTGACCTTTGAAAGCACACATGAGAAGACACACCGGAGAGAAACCTTTTTCCTGTTCCAAGATGAGAGGCAATATTTGTTTAGGTTTTGTCGCATTATTGAGACTGATTTTGAAAAGGAGACCTGACCAGGAAGGCCCACAAATACGGTTAACACACAGAATGTATGTATAAACATTTACGCACAGAACTTTCAAACCTGCTAAACTGAGCCTCACATATTCCAAACATCACTCAGTTCCCTGATTGCAGAATGAGCCCGAATGGCTGCTACCCATCGTTCCTGGCCTTTACATTTCACCAGCGGGTCAAGGCTGTAATGACACCTCCACACCTGAGGGAGGCAGTAGTGCATTACGAGCTATTTGCCGTGCATTACCGGTAGTAATAAACGCAACGGTCCACAGGCTTCAAAGCCGCGTTAATTCCGTCATCTCTGCGTTTGCGTTTTTGTGTGTCGTGTCACAAACCCCGCAGTATTAACTCTTCACGACTCAATGACTAAACTCCTCTCAGCGAATTGTGAAGCTTCTCTGTCTAGCTTAGCTTGCTAGCTACCAACAGACTGGACAGCTAGCGATACATTCTGCGCATGCGTCGCTCGTCATTTTGCCCTGCTGTTTTACGTGAGGTTTTGCAACGAAACGATTGCAAAAAGACGACGGGGCTGTTTGTGTTGGTTGTCTTCTATCAGCTCCGTAGTAGTCATTGTTAATTACTGCTAGAGGGTGGACAAAAACTCACCGTCACACAGTGAAGCTTCTCGGGCTAGCTTAGCTCGTTAGCTTGCTAACAAAGACACGCGGAAGTGATCAACGCGTCGCTGAGAAGCGGGGATCAAGTCTTAGTGCGGAAATGTGCGAAAGAACGATAGCGAAGTACGAGGAGGAACTTTGTGGAACAAAAGAGGGGACGGAGCGACAACTTCAACTACTGGATGCTGTTCTCAAGAATAGAGCAGGTTTGTTTCATCATTACTTACGTTTACTAACTTTGCTTGATTGGCAACATTGGCGCTTAACACGTTCTCTACCTGTAGGTCAATTATATGTCTGATCCTCGTGTGGATCGTGCATTGCGTCGTTTTGAGGAAATGTATATTATTCTTGCAACATTAATCAAAATCATACAAGACTTGGCTTTTCTGAAAGTTTGTCTTCTTGTGACCTGCAGATGCCAGTGAAGGGTTTTTTCCCCCTAAGCAAGAGGAGCCACAGCCCTGCCACATTAAAGACAAAGCGGAGGAGTCAGAGCCCACTGAAATTAACCCGCGGGGGCCAGGACCCCACCAGATTAAAAAGGAAAAAGAGGAGCCACCGCCTCCCTGCATTAACGGTAATGATTTGGAAGATTCTTCTTTCTTCCAGATTTGATCCAGTATTGGAACTTTCAACTTCCTTTTTGCATTTCTATCTATTAAAGAAGAAGAACTGGAGCCCCAGAACCTCAACATTAAAGAAGAAGAGGAGGAATACAGCATCAGTCAGGAGGGAGGGTATCTTGAAGGACTGGAGGAGTTCCCGGTGATTTGTGTTGTCGTGAAGAGTGAAGATGAAGAAGATGAAGATGAAAGTGAGGAGAAGGGCAAGATGGAGCCTCCAAGCAGCAGCTCAGCTCAAAACGTGACAACAGAAGCTGACGGAGACCACCGTGGAGGATCACGAGCAGACAACCTCTTAGCTCCGCTGTCAGATAGTGACGACGTAACGTCACACTCTTCCATCACTGATGATGAAGACGCCAAAGCCGGTACAACACGTGACAACACACACTTTAAATGCTCCCAGTGTGACAAAACCTTCAATCACCGTTGTAGTCTGAAAAGACACACGAGAAGTCACACCGGAGAGAAACCATTTGCTTGCTCAGTTTGCGGCAAAAGATTCTCTCGCAATGCAGATTTGACGATACACACAAGAACACACACGGGAGAGCAACCTTTTTCTTGTACAGTGTGTGGTTTAGGTTTTGTGCGAAGTCAACATCTGAAAATACACATGACGTTGCACACTGGAGAGAAACCATTCACCTGTTCAATCTGTGGCGCCGGATTTGTACGGAACGGAGATCTGACAACACACACAAGGCGACACACCGGAGAGAAACCTTTTTCCTGTTCAATCTGTGGTGCGGGTTTTGTACGCAGTGACATTTTGAAAACGCACATGAGAAGACACACCGGCGAGAAGCCATTTTCCTGCACAATCTGTGGCATGGGTTTCGTACGGAGTCACATTTTGAAAACGCACATGAGAAGACACGCTGGAGAGAAACCTTTTTCCTGTTCGGTGTGCGGTAAAAGTTTTGTGGAAAGTCAATATTTGAATAGACACCTGAGAAAACACACTGACGAAAGCCTTTATGCCTGTTCGGTCTGCAACAAAAGCTATTCGGAGCGATCGGCGCTTGTAAGACACATGAGAATACACACCGGTGAGAAGGTGTTGAGTTGCAGTGTGTGTGAGGAAAGATTCTCCTATAAGTACCAGCTGAACAATCACAAGTGCGCTGGCGAGAACAGCAGCAGTAAATAAAGCTGCCGGAACTAAACCATCAAAACTCGAATCACTTTCTAACATCATCACCACATAACGAGTGACATCATTGTCGTGTGTATATCGCCATCTTGGTAATGTGCTTCTACCATTTCAATGCAATAAAAGCATAAATAAGTTCTGGACAGAGTGAGTGTTGTTTCAATTCAATTTGAAACTTGCGACCCGAAGTTAGACTGTAAAACCCCGTCCACTTGTTATCCCTTAGTCTGGTTAGCGTGGAAGGTTTTTTTTTTTTTATCCCGGTTTTGTCCCATGCAGACGAAAGATCTCTTTTGCAAGGGATACGTTGTCAAGAAGGCTGCAGCAGAGTTCCATTTAAATGAAGAAAGAACGACAAATACACTCTAATACACGTAATGATAATATAATCATAACAAGCAAAGATTTCACCAGAACGGTCTACTCATTTACATAACAATGGCTTAAATGGCTTGAAGTCTAAATAACGCTGTATAGGTCAAATGTGTAATGACACCCCCACGCCTGATGGAGGCAGTAATGCACTAAAAAATACTAGTTTGCGTCTTACCGGAAGTAGTAAATAAAGTTCGTCTGTACGGCTTTACGTTATTCCTTCATTAAGTTATTCCTTTATGTCTGCGTTAGACTACCGTGTAACAAACTACACATTGTTAGTTCTTCAAGATGTCAGGATAAACTCGTCTCGGTGAACTTAAGAAGCTTCTCAAGCTAGCTTAGCTTGCTAACTACCGAAAAAGATACCCGGAAGTTGCCAACAGAATGCGCATGCGTCGGTCGTTGTTTTTGTACATGGTATGGTTTTTAGTTAGGATTGCAACGAAACGATCGCAAACAAGTTAGCGAGACGACGGGATTCTTACCGCGTTTGTTTTCTTTTCTCACCACAATATTGGGCATTGTCAATTACTGCTAGGAAAAAAAACTTGAATCATCGTCACGTTGAAGCTTCTCGGGCTAGTTTAGCTTGCTAGCTGCTAAAACGGAGACGCGGAAGTTATCAACACATCGCTACTTTGTCCAGTAAAAGGTCGAGAACGAGCGACAACGTTGATTAGCAGGTTTGCGTCATTATTACTCTGTCATATTTATTAACTGACGCTATTCTTTAAAATGTTCGTTTTAATTTTTGTTTCAAAATTGAAATGTTCAATTTATTGATCGTGAGGATTGCTCTGTTAAAAAAAACAACTGGATGCTTTACTGAAATACAATATTCATATTATACATGATCATAATAATATTAGACCTTTTGCCTTCTTGTGTCCTGCAGACGGCAGTGAAGAAGATATTCCCTCTGAATAGCTCAAGTAGAGCTCCAGGATGGAGCAGGGGGAGCCAGGTGCCCCTTACATTAAAGAAGAAAAGGAAGAGTCACAGCCCCTCCATATTAAAGAGGAAGAGGAGGAGCACCGCATCAGTCTGGAGGACAAGCACCTTGAAGGATTGGAGGAGTTGCCGGTGATTGGTGTCCATGTGAAGGGTGAAGACGGAGACAAAGGTGAAAGTGAGGAGAGGAGCAGCTGCTCAACTGGAGACCACTGTGGAGGATCACAAGCAGACGACCTCTTATCTCCGCTGTCGGATAGCGACGACGCAACATCACACTCTCCTGAAACTGATGATGAAGACTGTAAAGCTGATACGACATGTCACACCGACAACACACAGTTGAAATGCGCTCAGTGTGGCAAAACTTTTAATCACCGTTGTAGTCTGAAAAGACACATGAGAAGTCACGCAGGAGAGAAACCATTCATGTGTTCGTTTTGTAGTAAAAGATTCTCTCGGAAGGCAGATTTGACGATACACACAAGAATACACACCGGAGAGCAACCTTTTTCTTGTTCGGTGTGTGGGATAGGTTTTGTCCGGAATCAACATTTGAAAATACACATGACGATACACACGGGAGAAAAACCATTCACCTGTTCAATATGCGGTATAGGTTTTGTACGAAATGGAGACCTGACAACTCACATGAGAAGACACACCGGAGAAAAACCTTTTCGCTGTTCAATGTGTGGCGTGGGTTTTGTACGGAGTGAAAATTTAAAAACACACATGAGAAGACACACCGGAGAGAAACCCTTTTCCTGTTCGGTATGCGGGCAAAGGTTTGTGGAAAATCAATATTTGAAGAAACACATGAGAAGACACACGGGTGAAAAACCCTATTCCTGTTCAAGGTGCAACAAAAGCTTTTCTGACCGAACAACATTTGTAAGACACACTCGAACACACACTGGGGAGAAAGTGTTCAGCTGCATTTTGTGCGAGGAAAGATTCTCTTATAAGTACCAGCTTAACAATCACAAGTGTGCTGGTGAGAACAGCAGCAGTCAATGAAGGGACTTTGATAAAGTTGACTTTTTAACATCACCACATAAAATATGTGTGAGATTGTTGTGAGTGTAACGCCGGTTTGTTCATATGCTTCCATCGATTAAATAACAATACAAGTAGAAAAAAAGAGCTGAGACAGCATGTTAGTCACAGTTCTTTCATTAAAACGGATGAAAGGGTCATTTTTACCCCATTTATTTCACGAGACTGCCCACAAATCGGGCACTGTGACGTGTATGTTAACGTTTAACATCCCTTTTTGACCGTCTGTCTGCCGCTGCTTTTAGTTGACACTATATGGCTACCGTCCGTGTTCACTCGTGTTCACCACACGTTGTAGGTCAAAAGTGTAATGACACCTCCACACCTGAGGGAGGCAGGAGCACACGAGACCGCACTCTCCTACCGGAAGTAGTAAACAAGGCAAAAGCTTAGTAGGCGGTGTTGTGTATAAAGTCCGCTTGAATTCTTACATGTTTGCATTTGTTCGTTTTTTCGGTCGTGTGAAAATGACAATTTTTTCATCGTTTATGTCAGCATAAACCCTTCTCGATGAACTTTGACGCTTCTCGGGCTAGCTTGCCTTGCGCGAGGCTAATAGAGAATCCGACTGCGCATGCCTCAGTCGCCTTTTTCGCACTATTTTACACCGGAAAGGGTTCGACGCTTCGCGGGGCTATCTTAGCTTGCTAGCTGCTAACAAAAGAGACGCGGAAGTGATCGGCACGTCGCTAAGTGTGAGTGTAAAGTGTTGTGCTTGTGTGAAAATGTGTAAAGTAGAAATGCTGAGAGCGTTGGTGGATCAGCGACTGACTGCGGCCGTGGAAGAAATATTTGTGGTGTTGGAAAGAACCATAGCAGAGTACGAGGAGGAACTTTGTCGGACCAAAGAGGAGAACGAGCGACAACGTCAACTACTGGATTCTGTTTTCAAGGAGAAGCACCACGTTTGGTCACACAGAGCAGGTTTGTTCACTTTTTGCTCTCGCACACGAACATGTATTGTACAATCTGGAACTTCTTTGAGTGCAGAAGTGCGTTCACACCTGGACTGCACGCCCAGGAACCGCACTGACGGATGCTTTCAGTTGGAGGCATAGGCAAATGGAATTAGAAGTGATACTACAAGTCCCAGAATGCACTGCAGTAGCCGAGGCTGGCAGTCCATCATTCGTGTGTTTAGTTCACTGTGAGGCCCTCTGAGGGTCCCGACGAGCTCCAATACAAAAGTTGAATGACATGTTTGGTTCCCCCCCCCCAGGAATGAGATGTATTTGCGGTGTTGGGTTGTACTAGAAGCCTCTCAGACTTGTAGTGTATTTGTGAGGGAGGGCGAAAAGTTAATATCAAATCTATATAACAATTAAAAAATAGCGTAAGCATTTTCTGTGGCGTTTCAAAGCTGCTACTAATAAATGGATGTATGACTCAATAAAGTTAGCATTTGACCTCCACATGAACATTATTAGTAACTACTTGGTGCTGCTTTTGTGTTCCTGCAGTCAGTGAAGATCATCTTCCCACTGAGCCACAGCCTTCCGACATTAAGGAGGAAGAGGAGCATCACAGCATCAGCGGGGAGGAGCTCCCAGTCATCGATGTCATTGTGAAGAGCGAAATTGACAAAGATCAACATGAGGAGAAGCGAGAGACGAGGGCCCCAAGCAGCAGCTCAGCTCAGCAGCAGGTCGATTGCGGAGGTTCACAAGCAGACAGCCTCTCGGTTCCCGATAGTGACACTGATGAAGACGACTCCAAAGCTGGCATGACATGTCACACTGACAACACGCACCCCTTCATATGCGTAGTTTGTGGTAAAGGATTTTCTCGAAATGCTCATTTGATAACACACACGAGGACTCACACGGGAGAAAAACCTTTCATTTGCTCCGTTTGCGGTCAGAGGTTCTCTCAAAAGGGCAGCTTGAAGAAACACACAAGAACACACACCGGAGAGAGACCGTTTTCCTGCTCGGTCTGCAACACAAGTTTTAGCGACAGCTCCGCGTTAGTGAGGCACTCGAGAAGGCACACCGGGGAGAAACCATTTTCCTGCTCGATTTGCAACGCGCATTTTAGTTACCGTTCCGCTTTGGTGAACCACATGCGTGCACACACCGGAGAGAAGCCCTTTTCTTGCCCGGTCTGCCAAACGGGTTTTCGAGCTCGTTCTGGGTTGGTCCAGCACATGAGAACGCACACGGGAGAGAAACCGTTTGCCTGCTCGGTTTGCGATCAACGATTCTCTCAGAAGGCGACTTTGAGAGAACATGCAAGATTACACACTGGAGAGAAACCGTTTTCCTGTTCAGTGTGCGAAATGAGTTTTAGTTATCATTCATCATTTGTGCAACACATGAAAACACACGAGTGAGGTTTTTTTTTAGCTATGTACTGTATTTCTTATGTGTAGTCTGCATTCTGCCACACTAGAATACACCTCTCTGTGTTTTTTTTTCGGGTATCATGACAATACACCCAGAACTTTTCACTATTTTTTTTGTAGTCACTGAAACTGATTAGAAGAGTCTCACAAAATAGTCAGGGATGTTTTTGTTTTGTTTTTTTAAATTGACGCAAGGCACATTCTGAAACTACGAAAAATCAAAATTTGAATTTTTCCTTTTCCTTCGAGTCATTTTACAAGAATAAAGTCAAAATACTGAGATAAAAATGTTGGCGTTTTGTGGGAATAATTCTTTTTTTTTTTTTTTTATTCTGAAACTTCCACTACAATAAGACAGCAAAAATTTAAATTTCCTTTTTTCTCTCCAGTCATTTTACAAGAATAAAGTCAAAATACTAAGAGAATAAATGTTTGAACATGACAAAAAAATAATAATCATTTTAGTAGCATAAAGTTGTACATTTATAACAAGAAATCAAACAACAAAGGTGTAATTTTTGGAAAACTAGGTTGTAGAAAAAGATATGATAATAAAGTGAAAATATGTGAATAAAATAATTATGTGGTAACATGTACAAGAAAAAAATCATTTGATCAGAACACAACAAAAATGTTGGGAAGGAAAATTGTTATTTTATGTGTTTTAATGCCTAAAAAAGTTGCCATTTTGCAAGAATGAAATGTCATTTTAGTAGCATAACATAAAAAACGTCTTTTTAAAGTCATAATGGGAAACAAAGCAAAATTGTAATTTTGGCAGGTTTGGTTTAGGGAAAAAAAATATTTTCTAATATGGTAAAGTCATATTTGCAAAAAAGTTTTAATAATTTAAAAAAAAAACAGCTGTAACTTTGAGAATGAACTCAAAATATTAAAACATTTTTAAACAAAAATAAACATAAAAAGAAACTTGTAGTATGAGAGGTCATTTTAGTAGAATGATGTTGCAATATTGAAGAAAAAAAAAGTTTTTTCCCTTTAAAGTCGTAACGAGAAAACAAAAAATAAAGTTGTCATTTTTGGCAAATTGGGTAGGGGGAAAGTTTATATGGGATTAGAGTCACAATAATTACAAAAATCTATGAAAATTATGAGGAAAGTTGAAATATTTGCAAAAAATATATAGAAAGAAAGAGCAGCGAGCGAAGACTTTTTCACCTACAGTATGTGACAAAGCGGAGTACAAAACGTCTTAGCCTAATCTGCATGTTGCGTTACAAAATATTATGGGAATAAAGTTATAATTTGCTGAAAGAAAGTTTAACTAGTTGTAAAATTGATAAATAAATAAAAAACACATGACTATGATGTTTGCAGATGACATTGTGATATGTAGTGAGAGCAGAGAACGGGTGGAGGAGAAGCTTGAGGGGTGGAGGTTTGCCCTGGAAAGGAGAGGAATGAAGGTCAGCCGCAGCAAGACGGAGTACATGTGTGTGAATGAGAGGGACCCAAGTGGAAGAGTGAGGTTACAGGGAGAAGAGATAAAGAAAGTGGAGGATTTTAAGTACTTAGGGTCAACAGTCCAGAGCAATGGAGAGTGTGGAAAAGAGGTGAAGAAGCGTGTGCAGGCAGGCTGGAATGGGTGGAGAAAAGTGTCGGGTGTGATGTGTGATAGAAGAGTTTCAGCTAAAATGAAAGGAAAGGTGTACAAAACTGTGGTGAGACCAGCGATGTTGTTTGGTTTAGAGACAGTGCCGCTGAGGAAAAGACAGGAGGCAGAGCTGGAGGTAGCAGAGATGAAGATGCTGAGGTTCTCTTTGGGTGTGACCAGGATGGACAGGATCAGGAATGAGCACATCAGAGGGACAGCACATGTTAGAGGTTTTGGAGATAAAGCCAGAGAGGCCAGACTGAGATGGTTCGGACATGTCCAGAGGAGAGATAGTGAATATATTGGTAGAAGGATGCTGAGTTTTGAATTGCCAGGCAGGAGGCCTAGAGGAAGACCAAAGAGGAGGTTTATGGATGTAGTAAAAGAGGACATGAAGGTAGTTGGCGCAAGAGAAGAGGATACAGAAGACAGAGTTAGATGGAGGCAATTGATTCGCTGTGGCGACCCCTAACGGGATAAGTCGAAAGGAAAAGAAGAAGAAATAAATAAAAAACACACAGGGAAATAGAAAAACACAGCTGTCATTTTATGAGAATAAAGTAAAAAATATTAAGAGAAAAAGTTGTATTTCGAAAAGGTTAAAGCTGCAATTTTACGAGAACAAACTTGTAATATTAAGAGGAAAAACAATGTCATTTTAGTAGTATAAAGTTTAAATAATAGAGATGACATTTAATTAGTAATATTAAAGTTTTAATATTATGGGAAACTAAAAAAAATAAAAGTTGAAACTTTTCTGGGAAAATGTTAAATTATGTTAGAAGTCATAATATTTTGGAAATAAATAATATAAAGATGGTGTAAGTACAAAGTTGAAATGTTTGTGAAAAAAAAATGGAGAAGAGAGCAAAAAGTGAAGTTGATATCAAGAATGATCTTTTCAGCTACGTGGTATGCCTTTACAAATCATTAGTTGTTTGGATCAGCAATTTCAGGTTAATCAATCATATAGCAGACAAACTGATATTTAAGAAGTGAAATTAAGTTTTTAAGATTTACAGAAAGTGTGAAATAATAAAAAATAATACTACTTTTTAATTAGGCTAGTGCATAAATTTGGGCACCCCAACAGGAAAATGACATCAATATGTAGTACAGAAATAGCAGCTTGTAAACACTTCCAATAAGGGTCTGGATGCTGGTTGACGGTATCTTTGACCATTCTTCTTTACAAAACAGTCAGCTTTCATGGTTTCTGAGCAGGGACAGCCCGCTTTCAATCACACCACAGAATTTTTATAATGTTCAGGTCTGGACTGATATTCCCTTCCAGAACATTGTACTTGTTCCTCTGCATGAATGCCTTCGTAGAATTTGAGCAGTGTTTAGGGTTGCTGCCTTGCTGAAGTATCCAGCCCCTGCGCAACTTCAACTTTCTCCTTGAACATTCTTGGACATTGTTGACAAGAATCTGCTCATACTGACTGACCTTCATTTTGACAAGATTGTCAATACCTGTACTGGCCACACAGCCCCACAGCATGATGGAGCCACCACCACATTTTACTGTGGATAGCGTTGTGTTTGTCATGGGAGTGCTGTGTTCTTCACCCGCCAAGCACTGCCCCTTGTTACGTCCAAATAACTCCACTTTAGTTTCATCAGGTCACAGCACCTTGTTCCAAAACGAGCAGGCTTGTCCAAATGTGCTTTAGCATACCTCCGCCGACGCAGAAACGTTTTCTTCCTCATGCAGCATCCCCTTGTTCAAAGTGCGCTGAATAGCTGACCGGTGCACAGTGACACCATCTGCAGCAAGATCACGTTGTAGGTCTTTGGAGCTGGTCTGTGGGTTGAGTTTGACTGTTCTTACCACCCTTTGCCTCTACTTGTCTGAGATTTTTCTTGGCCCTAACCAGAACTGTAATTATGGCCTTTCCTTTCCTCACTATGTTCCTCATGGTGGAATCTGACAGATGGAATTTCTGAGCTAGCTTTTTGTATCCTTCCCCCAAACCATGATGTTGAACAAACTTTGTTTTCAGGTCATTTGACAGTTGTTTTGAGGCTCCCATGTTGCCACAGAACATGCAAAGAGGAGAACAACTTGCAACTGGCCACCTTAAATACCCTTTCTCATTACTGGCATAACTTGTGTATGAAGGTCAAGGGTCAGTGAGCTTACTAAACAAATTTTGTGTTCCAGTAATTCGTGCTAAAAGTATTCAAATCAATAAAACAAGGGTCCCCAAATTTATGCACCTGCCTAGTTTGGTTTAAATAATTATTGCATTTTCTGTAAATCCTAAAAAGTTAATTTCACTTCTCCAATATTACCGTGTTAATCTGCTACATGATACTAAAATTGCTGATCAAACAACTAATGATTTATAAAGGAAACTTTTTCATCCCACTCTGTATTTCTAGGGACGCTATCCGGCCCTTAGATGCTGCCTGATCTAAAGTCTCATCAAATGAGAACTTAAATATGGAATTTTTCAAAAATTTGGTTCGAAGTGTTCGAGTGCTTGTGATTGACAGGTGACGTGCCGCTGGCAGGGAACGTTTTAGTGTGTAAAAAAGAGCAGGTGGTTTTTTTATTTTTCCATCGTTGAGTTTTATTTGTAACGCGGAAGGGAAAAATATGAAAGATGTCAATTTAGTCCAACATTGCAAGTACCCAGGCCCACGTTTTCATGTAGAAAAAACCCCACACGGACATAACAGAGGAACATATGAAAGGTCGAGGTCGTTTTGCAGCACGTGCTAACCGGTGTGTAACAGTACGTGTTTCATCAACGTGTACCTTCTGGGGAAACTTCTGCCGCAGAACAGGCACGAAAACGGTTTCTCTCCGGTGTGCCGCCTCATGTGGGTCGTCAAAGTCCCCTTCTGAGAGAATCTGTTGCCGCAAACGGTGCAGCTGTAGGGTTTTTCTCCCGTGTGGATCCTCATGTGAACTTTCAAGTCGTTGTTGACCACAAACTTCTTCCCGCACTCGGCGCACTGGAAGTGTTTGTCCACCGTGTGCCGCTTCATGTGGATGGTCAGATTGAGCTTCTTGTCGAAATGTTTGCCACACTGAAAGCAGCGGAAGGGTCTGTTTTGGCCCGTCCGAGTCGTCGGACCCGCGACGACGCCGTCTTCATCTTCAGTGTCGGAAGATCCCGACGTGGTGTCGTCGCTCTCCGATTCTCCGCTTGGAAGCCCCGCCTCTTTCTTCGGCACGCTTTGACCGCGGTGGACCTGTGAACTCTGACCTCCGCTGTCACCATCTTCATGCGTCCCTGTCAGCCTGTTGAGGTACGCCTCCTCTGGTTGCTCCCCCTCCTGGCTGATGCTGTACTCGCCCTCTTCCTCTTTAATGTGACACGGCTGCGGCTTTTTGAAGTTGGGAGGTTGTGGTTCCTCCGTTTCCTCTTTAATGTACGCGGGCTGTGGTTCCATCGTCTCCTCTGTTCCAACGTGGGGAGGCTGCTCTTCGCTGGCGTCTGTGGGACACAACAACACAAACTGCAATCTATCAAAATAATAAACAATATATACAGTCAGCTGGGATAGGCTCCAGCATACCCGCGACCCTAATGAGGATAAGCGGCATAGAAAATGAATAGAATGAATATACATATACATATTTCAGATGCAATAGCGCAAACCTGTTTGTAACACAGCTTGCGGCTTGAAAACAGCGTCCAGCAGTCGACGTTGCTTCTCGTTCTCCTCTTTGGTTCGAGAAAGTTCCTCCTCGTACTCTGCTATGGTTCTTTCCAACACCACAAATATTTCTTCCACGGCCGCAGTCAGTCGCTGATCCACCAACGCTCTCAGCATTTCTACTTTACACATTTTCACACAATCACACCAGCGCGTGTTTCTAACTTCCGCGTCCCCGTGCTAGCGGCTAGCTAGCTAAGTTAGCTCTGGCAGCTTCAACGCGCGGCGAGGAGACTGCGGTGAAAGTGTGATGTGTCAAATGAACGCATGAATGACACAGAAATGAATAACAGCGTTGGCAAAAAAAAAAGAGTCGATTTATGTCCAAATAGGCTCACGTTTTGTCGAGCGTCGCTATTGCTACTTTCTGACCTTTCTTCTGACTCTTCTTCGTCTACTCCCAGACCGACGAGGCGCGCGTTGCTGCCTCCTACCGGTGGGTTGGTGTTATTGGTTGGTGTTTATTAATCATCCGTCGTTCCAATGACCAGTGTACAGAAAAATAATACATACCCGTACATGTTAGCTTAATTGGCGACTCTAAATTGAACGTGAGTGTGGATGTTTGTCTGCCCTGCGATTGACTGGCAATCAGTCCATGGTGTATCCGGCCTCTCGCCCGAAATGAGCTGGGAGAGGCAACCCCCGCAACCCTAATGTGGATTAGCGGCATAGAAAAAAGATGGATGGAAGTCAGGAAAAGGTTGTAACTTTATGAGAATAAATTAAAATATTATGAGGAAAGAAATATTAAAATATAAAACAAATACATTCAATCGAATTAACCCCAAAACATTTTTTAGATGTTATATTTTGAGAGAGATACTGAAAAACGTCAATCTTTATGCAGTTGACTTTGTTCTTGTGAAGAATATGGACATTTACCAACCATACCAGTATGGTTGCAACCACGTAACAGACGCTAACAAAGGAAGAGTAATAAAAATCCAAGGGTGACAAGGTAAATGTATAAAAATGTATACCTCAAATCATCTTTTCCTTTCGGATTATCCCTATAAGGGTGGCAAGAGCGACCGATTTTCTTCGTTTTGATCTACAGTAGTGTGAAAAACTGACTTTTTATTTTTTTGCATGTTTGTCACACAAAATGTTTCATCATCAAACACATTTTAATATTAGTCAAAGATAACACAAGTTACAAAAAAATCCAAACCCACATAGCCCTGTGTGAAAAAGTAATTGCCCCTGCACCTAATAACTGCTTGGGCCGCCCTTAGCAGCAATAACTGCAATCAAACATTTGCCATAACTTGCAACAAGTCTTTTACACGCTCTGGAGGAATTTTGGCCCACTCATCTTTGCAGAATTGTTGTAATTCAGCTTTATTTGAGGCTTTTCTAGCATGAAGCGCCTTCTTAAGGTCATGCCACAGCATCTCAATGGGATTCAGGTCAGGACTTTGACTAGGCCACTCTAAAGTCTTCATTTGGTTTTTCTTCAGCCATTCAGAGGTGGATTTGCTGCTGTGTTTTGGGTCATTGTCCTGCTGCAGCACCCAAGATCGCTTTAGCTTGAGTTGACCAACAGATGGCCGGACATCACACAGGGCCATGTAGATTTTTTTTCCTCCCTTAATAACGTAAACCTTAATTTAAGGCATTTTGTAACACATTTGGGGCCTTTTGTGGCACATTCTAAAAATACAATTTGACGAAACAACTAAAAAGAACCAAGCAACAATCTGCAGTAATTTTTGAGAAATTTAAGTCAAAATTTTCAAAGAAAAAAAAGTTTTTACAGTAAAATACAAGTACCATCCAGACACTGGATTACGTTTGGGGTATCTTGGCGTGTATTTCACAAAAACAAATGAATTGGCGGGGGGGTGGGGGGTATGGCGAAGATTAGCCAGCCCTTAACTGATATCAGACCTCAATTCATTAATCGACAGAATACTCCAAACGTTTTTACTCACTGTGTGTTCTTGTGTGTCTCAACATTGACGAATAAAAGCTAAAAGTTGCATTGCAGACCGAGCAGGTAAACGGTTTCTCCCCCGTGTGCGTTATCGTGTGCTCTTTCAAATTCACCTTTCGGGTGAAGCCTTTACCGCAAACGGAGCACACAAAGGGTTTCTCTCCTGTGTGGGTCCTGGTGTGTCTGAACCACGACGAATGGACGCTGAAGCTCATGTCACAGACGGAGCAGGTGAAGGGTTTCTCGCCGGTGTGCGTCCTCATGTGGTTCACGAAGGTGGACTGGAATCTGAAGCTGGAGCCACAGACCGAACACGTGAAGGGCTTTTCCCCGGTGTGCGTTCTCGCGTGCGTGGTCAGATTCATTTTCCGGGAGAAACCTTTGCCGCAGACGGAGCAGGTGAAGGCCTTCTCGCCGGTGTGCGTGATCATGTGTCTCATCATGGTGGAATGGAAACTGAACATCATGTTGCAGACCGAACAAGAAAAGGTTTTTTGTCCAGTGTGCGTTCTCGTGTGCTCCATCAGCTGTTCCCTTTGAGAGAAGGTTTCGCCACAAGCGGAACAGCTGAACATGGCTTCTCCCGGGTGGGCCCTCATGTGTCGCGCCAAAGCCGACTTCCTATCGAAGGTTTTGTCGCATTGTGAGCAGTGAAAGTTGGTGTAGTCTGCGTGGCGAGTCATCCCGTCTTTAGAGCCTTCCTCGTCAGTGCGGTCGCAGTCCGTCTCCTCGCTCTGACCATCACCGAGCCGTGACCGCGGAGCTTCCTCGTCATCATCCTCGCTCTTCACGACCACACAGATCACGGGAAACTGGCTGATGTCGGCCGACTCCTGCGTCCACGCTTGCTCCTCCTTTTCCTCTTTAATGTTGGGGGGCGGGCGCAGCTCCTGCTCCACCCTGGAGCTCCACCCCTGCTGCTTAGGGGGAGGCTCTGTGGGACACAAACACACGATCTGGGAAAGTATTGTAGCTCCACATACCTTATTATAGTTCTCATAATAAAATGATACAGTCATGCAGGGGTGTCCAACCTTTTCCAGCAGGGAATGAGTACATACAGATTGGTTTGGATTTATTATATGTATTATTATGTCAGATTATTATTTTAAATTTACATATTACATTATATGAATTTATCTTGGAGATGAAGATATTTATCTGTAGTTACTTTCTTCTTAAATCGTTTTCATCCATTACCCATAATATAATATATAATATACATGACCCATAATAGTCCCGTAATATTATAACTTTTCCCAAACCTTTGTTTTGTTTTTAATGGTTCCTCATAATATTACAACTTACAAAATTGCTTTACATTTCAAACCTATGCTACTAAAATATTATTTTCCTCATAATATTCCAGATTTATACTAATTTTTTCCTCTTAATATTTTGACTTTACTCTTGTTTTTCCCCCACCCCAAATATTTAAAATTTCTTCCCATGAATTTTCTTCTCGTAAAACCCTGACATTATTGTCGTATTAATAATGTGACTTTTAACAAAGCCTTCTCTTCAAAAATACGTAATATTGTTTTGTTTTCCATGTCATTTTGTCATTAATACAGCATTTCAACTTACTAAAATGACTTTTTTTCTTCATAATATTACTTTGACTTTTGCCCCCTTTTTTCCCCCCATTTTTGCTGCAGTATTTTTTAATTTTATTCCAGTTATTTCAACTTACTTCTAAAGAAGTCTTCATACATTTTCTTCTTGTAATATTCGGACTTTATTCCCCTTATATTTTGACTTTTCCCCAACCTAATTTTTTTAGGTTTTATTTATTTACTTAATATTACAACTTTTAAAAATAATGTTTTTTCTTTTTACATTTCAACTCACTAAAATTACTGTGAATTTTCCTCTCGTAATATTCCCATCGTATTTTTGATATATTTATTTCTGCAAAATGACCTTATTGCTTTGTTTTTCATAAAACTGAAATGACTTTATTGGTCCTCCTAATATTATGACATGATAATATTTGTCGTTATAATGCCAATTTTTCCGCATATAAGAGCCTGATTTTTCCATTATTGCTAGACTTCTTGTGAAATTATAATTTTGGAAGCGTTGGACACCCTGCATGAATTCAACATGAGAGTAAAAAGAAACCAAACCTGCTGTGTGCGACTCCATTAGGCGTTTCTTGAAAACAGCGTCCAGTTGACGTCGTCGCTCCTTCTCCACTTTAGTTCCTCCTCGTTCTCTGCTATCTTTCTTTCCAACGCCGCAAAAATCTTCACTTAATGACTCGTGGAACACATTCTCGCATTGTTAACGACGCTTATTAGCATGCTAACTTCCGCGTCTCTTTGTTAGCAGCTAACAAGCTAAACTAGCTTGAAGACGCTGCGACGTTTCTGTCCTATGTCGCGGCAATAATAATACGAATATGTGCTTGTTAAACCGCAAAAACACAAATAAAGACGACCAAGACGCTTTACAATAACAGTTTAGGCTAGCTTGCCTTCCACAGCCTTCACTTAACTGCGATGGCGACCGGAAGTGGTACGGCAACGCCACTAGGACAAAATGGGGAGTGGGACGAGTTAAACAAAAAAATACTGACATAAACAAATGTGTAAAAAAACGTGGATACGTAAACGTGTACAAAGTACAAACACATACAAATAAAAATGTCAAATAGAAGTTTAAAAAGTGGTAAACGTAATAAAAATAAAAATGACGTATATAAAAGTGTAAAAAAAAAACACATACCACAAATAAAAATGACAAAAATGTAAAAAATAAAATAAAAATGACTTTAAAGGGTGAAAAGTAATAAAAATGACTCGGATAAAAGTGTTAAAAATGACATAATGAAAAGTGTGAAAAGTAATACAAATTGAGAAAATGGCGTCCAGGACAAAACGATATATATACAAGGGCAGTGGGACGTCAGTTCACTTTACTGACATACCGCCGGAAACGGAAGTAAAACGTCATTTCCCCCAAGCCTCGACACAGGCGTCCGACCGTCGGACTACAGTTTAACCGACGTCGTTGTCCCAATTTATTTGATTGTCTTCGTTTTGTTTTTATTCCCCTCTAGCCAACACATACGTCACGTGTGTCACGTGACTCTAGAAACTCCGGAGTCGAACCGTGATTGGATAATCCCTTCTGAATTTCCTCGAGCTATTTTAGCGTGCTAGCTGCCCACAAAAGAGAACCGGAAACAGCAACAACAACAACAACAACAACAACAGTGAGTGTGTGAAAATGTGTAAAGTAGAAATGCTGAGAGCGTTGGTGGATCAGCGACTGACTGCGGCCGTGGAAGAAATATTTGTGGTGTTGGAAAGAACCATAGCAGAGTACGAGGAGGAACTTTGTCGATCCAAAGAGGAGAACGAGCGACAACGTCAACTACTGGACGCTGTTTTCAAACCAGGATTGGAGTCACGGAGAGCGGGTTTGTTGGCTTCTAACGCTGAGATTCACGGCTGGCGGCTGAGATTTATTTCTGTTTTTCAAATTTGTTCCAAAATAAATTTATTATTAAAAATTAAAATTAAAATCAGTAAAACTGACTGTGGCATGTGACGTTTGGCTTTACAATAAAAAAGAAAAATAAACCAATTTAAATAAATACAATATTAAATAATGAATTACTATAAATTAAAATAATAATATAAATCAATAATAAAATAAATAAAAATCCATAAAACTGACTGGCATTTGGCTTTGCAATTCAAATAATATATTATAAATAATATAGCTTTTATTAATCAATACAAATAATGAAAACAATAACTAATAAAATATTCAATAAATAATTATTGTTAATACAAATTATTAATCCAAAATTAAGAATAATATTTATGACAATAAATAAAACCGACTGTGGCATGTGGCATTTTGATTTGCAATCAAAAATAACAATAATAAAAATAAGGACAAATAAAAATGAGTTTGATAAAACTGTAAAAAAAAAACAAATAAAAACGACTGTGGGATTTGGCTTTACAATCACCTTTTTCCTTCCTAATATTCTCTGTTACCTTGCATTGCTTCTCAGGAGGGGCTGTTCTTTTGCTGTTTGTGGGGGAAGTGTTATAATATTATGGCGATAAAATCAATATATTATGGGAATAAAGTCACACATTACAAAAAGACAATGTATGAAGGTTATTTAAGAAGAAAGTTGAAATTGATTCCATATTAACAACTGACAGCATAAATGAGAAAAAAAGTGAAGCTAATAATCAGAATCACAACAACAACAACAAAAAAACGATTGTCACACATAAACGAACCACTACATGCCATCAGGCGCCACCAGTTAGTAGAAACGTGCTTTGGGCTAACTGGTGTTTCCTGGTCGTCAGACTTCTGCATCTTCTGTTGTAATTGCTCTTCAGTCGCCTCGTGTCCCCACCACCCAGCCCCACATTAGTACAGCCGATGCTCATTTTAAGTAGAGTGACAAATGCGTTTGTGTCCTCCAGACACCAGCGAGGAAGATGTTCCCCCTGGGCGGCAGGAGCAGAGCTCCAGCGTGGAGCGGGAGGAGCCCCATCCCCCCCACATTAAAGAGGAAAAGGAGGAGGCCAACGCAAGCAAGTTTCCAGTGACCCCTGTGATCGTAAAGAGCGAAGAGGATGAAGACGCGGCTCAGCGGTCACACCTCCAACACTGTCAAAGCGAGAAGACGGGAAGATCCGAAGCAGGCAGTCTCTTGGCGCCGCTGTCAGACAGTGACGACGTGGCATCGCACTCTCCGGACACTGACGATGACGATCGTATAGCGGATTCGACACACCATGCCGACAGCAAACACTTCAAATGCTCTCAGTGCGACAAAAGCTTTGCCCACAGGAAAAATTTGCAAAGACACATGAGATGTCACACGGGAGAAAAACTAATTTCCTGCTCCTTTTGCAGCGAGAGATTCGCTCAGAGGGAACATTGGATAGCGCACACGAAAATACATGCGGGAGAAAAACCCTTTTCATGCTCGGTCTGCAATATGACTTTTAGATTTCAGTCGACTTTTGTTAACCACATGAGAACGCACACCGGCGAGAGACCATTTACCTGCTCCGTCTGCAGCACGAGTTTTGGCGTTCATTCGTCTTTGTTGAGACACATGAGGTCGCACACCGGGGAGAAACCTTTTGTGTGCTCGTTTTGTGGTAAAAAATTTCCCAGAAAGATGAGTCTGAAAGAACACACCAGGATACACACCGGGGAAAAACCCTTTTCCTGCTCCGTGTGCAACACCAGCTTTCGATTTCAGTCCAAACTGGTGAACCACATGAGAACGCACACCGGCGAGAGACCGTTCGACTGTTCGGTCTGCCAGAAGACGTTCACTCAAAAGGAGCATCTGAGGATACACATGGTAACTCACAGCGGGGAAAAAGCATTTTCCTGCACAATTTGCCGCCAGAGATTCTCGGCAAAGAGCAGTTTGGTCACGCACATGCGCACGCACACCGGCGAGAAACCCTTCAGTTGCAAAGCCTGCGACGAGAAGTTCTCTTACAAGTATCAGCTTTGCAAACACGTATGTGGCGGCGGTGAGAGCAGCAGCAGCCAAACAAATTTTACCGCATCTGTTTGACTGTCTTGTCTCGCTTAAATAAAAGAAAAAATTTACAATGAGATGGTCTTGTTGTCTTTTACTTCAGTGGTTCTCAGCCAGTCAGTCTGGACCCAAATGTGGGTCACACACGGCGAGTCAAACATGACAATTTAATATATAATGCAACCAGTGTCTGACTAAGTTATATAGCCCACTTATTAGTGAAATATCTCATTTTGTGCTCTTGATGCAATCTTTTTTATAGTTGCATGCATGCAGTTATAAAATTGTTCTTAATTTCCTTGACACAGTGTTTTAATAAATTCTTCTAAAAAGCGTAAAATAGTGATAAATAAAAATGACTTCTAAGTGTGAAAAGTCATAAAAAACGACTTGGCTAAAGTAAAAAAAAAGACTTTAAACTGTGAAAAGTAATTAAAACACCAACATAAAAGTAAAAAAAAAAAGACCACAAATAAGAATGACGAATAAAAAAGTGAACAATAAAAACTTCTAACATAAAAAATACAAATAACATAAAATAGTAAAAAAAGGTTTGTATAAACTTATAAACTAAAAATACAAATAACTTAGATGTAATTCACTTAAAAATGTAAAAATAATAAAAATTACTTAAAAAAGGTGAAAAATAAATGATGTGTATAAATCATAAAATATGACATGATTTAAAAAATGCTTCCTTTATACAAATCTCAGATTAAATATGAAAATTTAAAACAAAAGACTTAGATGAACGTATAGAAATAATAATCATAATAATTTTAAAATGACTGCAACTGTAAAAAATATAATTTAAAATATAATAAGTGTGAAAGGTAAGAAAACTCACTTAAACCCAAATAAAATGTGACAGATATAAATCTGACAAATGCAAAAAATAAAACTGCCAAAAGTAAAAATAATGACAAATAAAATGACTTATGACTTTTAAAAAAATGACTTCAACGCCCATGTGGGCAACAACAGTTTGCCTTATGGGCGTGGTTGGAAGGAACGGCCTCCCTGACCT